>BGPR01000389.1:220990-240557 GCA_013235015.1 Araneus ventricosus | reverse complement strand
ATTTTTATACAATCTTGTTTCATTTTATTTGCTTCATGTTTGTAAAAATGGAATTTTGTAATCGATTTTTATACAATCTTAATTCATTTTATTTGCTTCATATTTTATAATAATTTTTTATACAATCTTATTTCATTTTATTTGCTTCATGTTTGTAAAAATGCAACTTTACAATCAATTTTTCACGCACTTCCTGATGCGCCTTCCTGATTTTTGAAACTTCGTATTATTTTGCATTCTTGTTGAGAGAGCAAATTGAACAAACTATTTGAATTTTCTTAGAACTTAATCTACAGTTAATTGGTTGATTTAATTAAATTTTTTTCGATGTGAGTGGAACAGCCTGGTTGAGAAAAATTATTTCAAGAGTCCATATCATTTATAATAATGTATTATTAATTAAAGAATAAAGAGTAGAAACTAATTCAAATAAGAAAATATTCTTCTTTTAAAATGCATTAATAAGGTGTGTTTTTAAAAACTGTTTTTATTAAATTTATTTACTTTTGATTGAATGTAGACAAATTTTAAAAACCTCTGAAAAATCAGAATCTTACATGCTATGTAGATACATGTTGTTCCTTTGATAGATCCCATGAAATGAGCTAAATAACTCATTTTTTATGCAAAATGTTATTAGAAAAAAAGATAATTATGCTTTCTATCATATGCCTAAAATCAGTATACTTGATAGCTTCATTGGAAGCCTTAAATTTGAAAATCAAAATTTTTCCATTCATCTTGTCAGTATATCTGCTATATTATTTATGACATGTGGACGAAAGTACTTGTTCCTATACAATATTCTTAACTACCATAAATAAATTTTGTTAAAGTATCCCCTTGTAGTACGTGTTTTTAAAAACTTTTATTTTGTTTGACTTGTTTCATGTTTGTTAATATAGAATTTTGTAATTGATTTTTCACTCTCTTCCTTATGCGCTAGAGGAACGAAATTTTGAGCACTTGTGTGTTCTCGATAACCTCATTTCAATTTTTTCATAACTTTATTATCAATTACTCATTAATTAAATTCTATTTTTATTTAGTACTAGTGACGCCATCTGATGGTGAGGGTGAGAAAAAATTGATCTCAAGATTAAAAAGTCGAAAATAATTAAAGTAAAAACTTCTGTTTGTTGAATTAATAAAAGTCTGTTTTTAAAACGTTTCTTTTAATTCACTATCGATTTAGATTTTTTTTGTAGATTTAGATTGTTTTTTGTTTTCTGACGAAACTATTATTTGTTATTTGCAGAAACATTTATTGATGCTCTTGTGCAAGCTAAAGGTGGTCCATTACATTTCAGAAAGTCAGCCTTAATGCTTTGGTTCTTTAGTGTATTCAAGATGCAACACAATTTTGTAATAAGAATTTATACATACTTCGACCTGATTTCTATTACCAATGGAAAACAATAGGAGAAAGCATTTTTTCTATGTCCCCTCGTACTATTATAAGGGAGTGTTTTTTATTAATGTGAATATACAAAATGCTAGTTTGTTATAAAACAGATTGAAATATCCTGATTTCTAAAAAATGCAATCATTCAAGCAGTGCACAAAACTAGAAATAATTTTTTTGAAATTTCTTGTAATAACTTTCAACTCTTCAACATAAAAGTGTCATCGGGCCCTGTAGAAAGAAAAACAAAAATACAATCATAAATAAAATAAATTTTAATTAAAACAGTTTTTATAAACAGACTTTTATTACAATACTAAAAAGTAGAATTTATGTCTCTTTTCATTATAATATTTTCTAAATTTTAGTCGTTATTTTCTGATTCATCATTAAAATATCACGGAATCGTGTAATCAATTTCTCTGAAACTGCCTACCAGGTAGCGCCACTAGAACGGAACCTATTTTTTATTGTATTAATCCATTAGGGAATGCCATCCTTATAAACATAAAATATAGGTATCAAGTTTAATTGATGTGTCTAAAAAGCACCAGCTGAATTTAAGCTATTTTTATGCCAAGTGTATTTGTTCGAAATTCAGTTTTTCTCAAAATCAGAAAAAAATCAAAACGGAATGTCAACACTTTTCTCCACCCGACTTTGTAGTATATTACCACATATGGATATCACTTATAACATGCAGTTAAAAATAATTTTGCGCAGGTGATATGCGACCAAATGTTTCCGATTGACTTCGATAATAAAGATTTTGCAAAAGTCCCATAAAACATCTTTAACAGAAGAAGTGCTATTAATGTACAGGTCTTCCTAGAATTACGAACGCTTGTCGTTTATTTGTCGTCCGATTTGTCAGGTCACAAATCGGACGCATCGTAGGTTGGATTTATATTTTTCAACACTATTTTCATTTGAATGAATTTATTTATTTATTTATCACCCATAGGGTATGGACCTTTTAAACGGTTGACGGAGAAGAGTACATAAAAAGCATTACATTGTATAAAACTTGCTTCAAATACAAAATATATGCTTAATAAAAATACAATCATCAGAAATAATTATATATGCTATACATGCAATGTTACACCAAATAGAGATCAATTCTTCGGGGAACCTCAAACCAAAAAAAAACTTTTAAGTATATCTAATCAAGTATACAAGTTATTTAATTTCAAATGCAAAGTTAAGATATATTTTAAAAAGATTCGAAAGGAAGTGTCCTTTAAAAAACTTAATCACAAGAGAGTAAAAAAATTAATTAATCTCAGTTAATAAATTGCAAATCTGCTTTCTAAAGTTTGAGATGCATCTGAGAAAGGCCAAACTGTAAATGTCAAAAAGACTGTACTGTACGTTAAATTATTGCACATAATATGAAAAATACATAATATGTATTTTACATATTTTAAACAGAAGTACAACCTGAAATTACGTTTTATTTTGAAATTTAACATTTATTTCTTGGGATCGTAAGTCGAGTAAATGGTGTATTTTAATTTTCTGAGTTTCATACTTCCTCGTCGGAAGATTTCATTTGAAGAAAGCAATTTTTTCGTCATCTTAAAATTAAAAGAAAAGGACTTTTTAGCAATACCAATAATAAAATCAAAGAATTTTTTTGTCTCATTTTTGCAATATTTTAGAAAAATTAATTTTTAATTACAACCAAAATTTAATATTTTCATTGTGCAGTGCTACAGCGAGTACGTCAATAAACGAAATAACAAAATCTACAGATTAATTTTCTGCGCGTTAATGGTATCAGGCAGTTAAGTAAAAGCAGTAATTAAACACATATATAATTCTAGGGGCCCTGACCCCTGCTCGTTACTGCTCGCCGACCCCCAGAAGGATTTTCCTGCGCGTGAATGGTATCATGCAGTTAAGCAAAAACAGTAATTAAAAACATAAATAATTTTAGGGGCCCTGCCCCCTGCTCGTTACTGCTCGCCGACCCCCCAGAAGGTTTCTGTAGCAATCCATCTACTTTGGGCTTTGACTCTTGGCATATCATGGCTGTTGGGTTGGTTCTCTTTTGTTGGTCTCTCCTTATTGTTATCTGTGTTTGTATTTTCTCTATTGTGCTCTAGATTCCACCTTATGTTTTCAATTTCTTTGGATACTTCTGCCATTTACCGATATGTTGTGCATTTATACCTTTATAAATTTTTTGTATATTATTCTTATTTTGAACCTTGTGTTTTGTTTTGATATTTACCATTTTGTGTCGGTTTGGTGCTGTAAATTATTTTTGTTTGTCTTTTATATCTTCTATTTCTGCTGGACTTCTTCCGTTTCTTTGTTTCAGTTGTCTTGTGACATTCTCTAACGATTTAAGTTAATATGAAATCCCTTTTGTTTTGTTATTCGTACCATATATCGTCGCCTTTCAGGCAAAAGTCACTAGGTTCAAAACTATATTTTCGAGACGTGCTCGGTTTAAATTTAATTAATTTTGAGTCGTTATGATAAATACCAAAAATTATTTTAGATTTCCAGCTCCTACAATTGATTTACTGATGTTTAAATTACAGGTTTCTATCACGAAATAATTAATTAGAAATACTAATTGGTCCATCAAATGGATTTTGTAGACATAGTGACTTTTGCCTGAACAGCGACGACATATTATGTGCATGGATTTTTTTTCCGAGCCAACACATTTTTTAATTTAATAATTTCTCTTTTACTTTTTATTTGTCAACGTTTAAATGCTGTAAAACTATTTTGATGTTGTTAACGCTGCAGATTTGTTGTGATCCTTGCAATAGTTAATTTAAATTATCCACTTTCACCAGTTCTATGCGTCCGCTGGAATTTTCTCCTCCCTTAGAGTTAACCTGCACTCTAACTTAACTCGTTCTCTACCAACCATCACATATATGTGACACAGCCGTTTCTTACCAGAGCCCGACGTCACATTTATGTGACAGACGTAAAATCTATTCCAATTGAGGTCATAAACATTTTGGGCTGTGGTGGACGTTTTTCCTAGGTGACCCTGATAACGAAAGGGTTAAATTTCAGTCCGCTCACCTGGATGTTAATGAATGAATAAACTACATCTGAATAGAAAGCATGCATGAACTTACTTCGTATGCTTTTTTTAACTCTTTGCGGTTATTAGGCTTAAAGACTGCCCCACCTTCAGTTTACTTTTTTATGCTTGGGGATACATTTTTAACACACCTTTCAACATCCTAGTATAAGGAACTGTGAAGAATTTCTTTGCAAACTGGATATTTCTCGCCTGTTAAAATTGCGTGCCTCAACGAATTAAATAACCGCCAAACTTCAGATTAAAATGCACTCCATTTACAAGCAAAAAATGCTGATAGTTACAGATCTGTGTCATTAACACGGAAACTCATCATACGGAAATAAATCATACTTATCCAATTGGTATTTGTGAATAAAAAAATTATCTATTCTTTCGATAACCACATGTATCTTAAAGATATTATAAATGGAAAATACTTACGTGTGCAATTATGGACAATCGTCTGGTTTTACGCACTTATGGAAGGTTTTATCGACTGGTATGTAACCATCTTTGCAGCCACATCCATAATAGCTCACATCAGGGCAGTCCATAGGAGGATCCAATTGATCACATCTCTTGGCACACATGGAATACTCAGTTAAAGTTTTATTACCCGAACAAGCCGTATCTAGACATTTAGGAAAAACATATTAAATATTGCATAGCAGTATAAAGATGAAATTATTCATCAAATGAAATTTTAAAATCTTTTCTAATTGTCTAATGAAAAAAATATATGAACAAATATATAATTATCTTTTAATTTATGGTTAGAAAAATCTGATATCCTCTCAAAATGGGAATTCGGACAAAGAAAAACAGGAAAGAGATACTTTTACTTCTGTCCCTATTAGCACAAGATATTTTACGATATCTCCACGATGTTGCTACGATATTCTGAATACTGCACAACATTGTAAAGGTATCGTAGGAATATTGTAGGGCATCTTGTGCTATTAGGAATGTCACTAGGTTAAAAACATAATGTTTACAATAGCCAACAACTAACATATTTTTCATCCCTTGTGTGTATCTAATCTCGCCATCACACACTCGAAGATTCTTATAAAGTTCTTTTTAAGGTGCGGTAAAGGTGCTTGCAAATTAAACAGGTTTTCATGTAAGGTAACGGCGAATATATTTAACCCTTAAATGCACTGTGTTGCCTTTAAGCAACATATCCAATTTTTTCTTGAAATCTTAAGAGTAAGACTGAAGCTCTAATGCCTGTTGTTTCCAATAAGATACATACTGACATTTTTATTAAATCAATTTACAACATATAGATGGCAGCCTGAGTGCTGACGAAAATATGAAAATAAATTGATGTTTTTCATTTGAGGCTGCATCTTTTTTGCTTTGTTTGTACGTTTGAGAATACCATATTTTATTCTACAATTTTGAAGGAAATTTCCTATCCATTATATCTATACTTGTTGAGTGTGTGCGTGCCTGCGTGTGTGAGATATCCAGACGAATATATCACAATTACAGCTATGAAATTCGGCTCACAGGTAGTCGTAATGGTGACTCAATGCACCTCGAAGCCCAAATTTTAAAATTTTATCCAGAAACAACTATTTAATATTTTGTGTAGTTTTGGGTGTTTTTTCGCACTAATTTCTCAATAGCATGAGTTTGGATAATTGTAAGAAAAACATAGATGCTCCATCGTAAAGAACAAACGATTTCCATTCTAATGAAGTTTGTTTCATATGTCTAACTTAATTTACTGAATTTTGAGAAGTTTTTGAAAAATAGTCACTTTTATGGAAATTTTAAGATCGGATTTCTTAAAATTTTCGAATCGGACGTTCTAATAACGCTATCATTTCAATTTGTTTCAACTTATGACTGGAACTTTTCCGTCGGACTTAAAACAAGAACAGTTAAAATATCTTTTTCCGTTTTTTATAATCAATTTTTTCCTGGTCAGTTCAAAGAAATTTTTCTCTAGCGAGCATTCTTCCGCGGACTTTTCTCCGGAGCCTTCCCAACATGCATTGTTGCAATTTCATTGGCTGGCGGTGCAGAGTGCAGGATACTTCATAACCTTCAACTGAATGACTTCGATTATTATTTTCGGCAGTGTCTTAACGTGTTTATTTGTCTCGCATATTTTGCTTGCTGTATAATAATCATTTTCACGTTGCAATTTTTTAATATTGTTTCGATTAACGTACTCCGTATTGTTTTTTTACAGTTGAAATGTCATTATCGCGAAGAAAAATAAGTGGGAAAATTAATAATGTGTATCTTTTGTTTTGATTTTGTTTTCAGAACTTTTTTGTGTCATTGTGAGTGTTCTTTTTTTTCCATTTTGTTGAAGTCCTGATTCCACGGGCAACGCCGTGCGCGTACTGATAGTAATTAAATTCATTTAAAAAAATGCATCTGTGTTTGTTTGACATTATAGAATTTTATCAAGGAAATGTTTTTCTGAAATAAAGCTCAAGTGTTGTCAGTTGGTAGCAAACTATTTTTTAGCCATAAACCATACTTAAAATGAAATAGAATTTCTTAAAGTATTTTTTCATGTTTTATTCAAGAAATGAAAGTCAAAAAACAATTTTAAATCGATTTTTTAAAAATCTTACTTTTAAGGGTTAATAATGGTTTCCTTGACGGTGCGAATTATGCTTTAGGTGGTTTAGTAGCATTTTAAATCATTACGCAAATTTTAATAACAACTAGCTGCGTGGCCTGGCGTTGCACGAGCTATCTTGAATAATGAGATATTCCCTGGAGGAGAGAAGTGATGTCACGTGCGGCCTCGGGATCCATATTTTTTATATGCCCGCCTCCGTTTTTTTCAATAGATATTTACATTTACTTTCCCCAAGAGACACTACAAAGTTAAACAAAATGATACAACATAAAGAAAGAAAAAATGCAAGAAAATGATTTTCTTTCGATGTTAAGAAATCAAAACACAGAAGCTCGCTAAAAAAGAAATACCAGTTTCCGTTAAATAAATTTTAAAAAATGCAAGAACACCGGATGTGATTTCTGCTCGATACACTTTTCATGAATCACGAGCTTCATGAAGACTAAACCGATAACGGCAAATAAACAAATATACTGTGTCCTCAAAAAGTGGACGTTGCCTGTCAACAGTGGTAATTTGCAGTTTCTTGTAAATATATCGGAAACTATTATAGATATGAGCTTGATTTTTTTGGATACCGGCGTTATAACGTCTCAGCTTTGCTCTCATGTTAAAATTTTACTACGTTACGATTCACTTTTTTTCACAGTCATGTTTAAAATGTTTTTAAAAATTATTAATTTTTTTATTTTCATGACTTAATGTAAAAAATAGTGCTTTTAGTGAATGAAAAAATTTTTTAGAAATATATAATACTTTCCGAGATATCGTGAAAAGTTCCTAAAATTCAGTTAATATGGGAAAGGCCATTTTTCAAACCCCTATAACTCTCGAAATTTTAATCAGAACTCTATAAAAAATTTTAGGGAGGCTAATTTCATGACGGGGAGTCGATTCAAAGAAAAAAAATTGATAGACGTAATGGGAAAATTCCGAGATAATAGTTAATTAACTTGGTTAATCAATTTTTTGAACTGAATAAACCTCTCCCCTTGAGCCATTAACATCAACACTACTTTTATGAAGACCTGATAATAAATGCCAGAGTTACAGAGGTGACCCATTTTTTTTTGTTGACGAATGTATCAACCCTCTTCGAAGCCAATTGTTGGCCAAAAAGAAAAAGGGAATATATCTCAAAAACATTTCAGGATGAGGAAAAAGAAAGAAAATATCGTACTATTATACCTACTGATAACAAGGATTTATATAAATACACAATAATACAACATACTATTCAAAAACTAAATATAGTTACATTTATCCGACTTCTGTACCTGACAATAACATAAGTTCCGCGTTTAATGGGAAAATGTTATTTTTGATTTAAGAGTTTTAATACTAATATAAAAACACTAAAAGGAATATTAAATTTAAATTAAATTTAACCTGTTAGAAAATAGATAAAAATAATTGTTTATTATATGATGCAATCAAAATCTTTAAAATAGTGGCGCCATCTACCTTTGAATTAATATATTAAAATCTTATTGCTAAAATTTCACATGGATATAAATGGATAAACAAAGAATGTAGTTTATCACTAAAAGCGTATAGATGCTCATCAGGGGTTTTAATGAAGTTTCGCGCTTAACTTTGGCTGTTGCCAGGAAAGTGTAGCATGTTGGGAACGATGAAGTTTAAATAGAAAAGCGATAATGATAGAAAGCGTAGAGAAATAGCGGAAGAAATCAGTAAAATATGAAAAACCATTGAAAAATATCTAAAAGATACGTTTTCGAGGTAAAATATGAGACCTTATCGACTTGAGTGATCCTACTGCGAAGATTACACTTCGCGTCGACATCGCTCTGATAAGCAATCCTTTACTTTACATCTTAAATCCATTAATCAAAGGTTCGTAAAGTGAGGAGAGAATTTTATTAATGTTGAGGCTTTAAGTGCATGATTTGCTTTTTGGCAGAATTAGTGTTATTGCATATTCTGTTGATTCTTATAAGTTGATTGATAATTTTGTTTTTATAGATTTTATATGAGATATTAGAGTTCTAAAAAATAAATTTGTTAAATCTGAATTCGTTTCGCTTGTCGTGATTGTCAATTTTTAAGTCGTTTTGGTAGTCTAAGCATAAATCTAGAAAAATTGCTGGCGATTAATTGTTGCTGGTTTTAATTACATTGAGTTCTCCTGGGTATATGGTAATTTAATTGCGTTTTTCATTTTACGATCGGTACTCTTATTTTACGATTTGTATTTGTCTCTCTATATATATATAGTTAAATATTTCAAATGATCAAAACATGTGTTATATTTTCAATATATATTAATCTAAAAATTAAAATCAAATTACCTTATCAATAATCATACAAATGAAATACAATGTGTGTGTGTGTGTGTGTGTAAGATTGATATTTAACTACAATAAAATTAAAGATAGTAATAATATTGACAATTGCTAATGTAATGTATGCAACAATTTTATAGATAAAAAGCATGGACATGTTATAACAGGTGACCTAAATATAGTAAATAATAGCATATTAAGAGAACTTATGAAAAAGGGAACAAAACATAAAATGATTAGATCTAATGGTAATGAGAGTATTAAAACACAATTAAAAAAAGATATAGAGAAATTTATATTGAAAATGACAATAAAATATAGCATGATTCTAGGAGCTTTTGAAGAGTATAAACATAAAGTTTTGAATGATTTGTATTGACACAAATTTAAAACAAATGCTGAAACTAGATACTGAAATATAAAAACACAGATAGAAGATCTGCGGAGGGAATTTGTTATAGTTTATGTTGACAAAGTACCTAACAATTATGGTATCATTTGTAAGCATTATTATTGAAAAATGCTGAAAGAACATATTCTTAATAATGATGCATATATTGAAACTAATTTTAGTATTAAAGAAACAGACAATAGAATTAAAGCTTTTCATAAGAAATTAAATATTTATTGTGAGAAAGTGAACTATCCCCATATTTTTCTTACACCAAAATTTCATAAAAATCCTATCAAATTTAGAAGTGTAACGAATGGTAGTTATAGCTATATAAAGAAAATAGGTAAAATATTACAAAAATATCTGCAAGAGATTATTAAAAAATTAAAAGAACATAATAATACAGTTATTATTAATAATAGCTATGAAATTATAAAGAATTTTAAAGATATTATGTTTACTCTGTGCATACTTTTGATTTTCAAGATTTATTCAATAGTATAGATATCAAAGATTTGATGAAAATTTTATTACAGATTTATGAAGATTTTAGCATATATAAAATGATTAATATTAAAAAATATAAAACATTAATAGAAGTTATATTAAAAGAAAATTATATTAGCTTTGACAATAAATTGTGCCAACAAATTAAAGGTATTCTACAAGGTGGACCAGCAAGTAATTCTTTAGCTAATTTATATTTACACTATTATGAAAAAGAAATTAATTACAATAATTATTATATCATGTATAGGTATATTGATGATTTATTAATTTGTTTAAAAGTAGAAGAATACACACCACTTATTGACTTTTATCCAGAATATTTAATTTTACTTAAAACTAATGAAGGTTTTTCTTCTGCAGATTTTCTAGATCTTGAAATCAAAATAGTTGATAATAAAGTGAGCACTGAGATTTTTGATAAAAGAAACGCTTTTCAGTTTAATATAAATAAGCTACCATTTTGGAATAGCAATATTAGTATTCAAATTTATAGACACATCATTCTGAATTATATCCATAGAAGCAATATTTTATTCACAGACAGTAAAAAACAGCGAACATATATCGATACATTTATTGAAAATGCTTTGAGATGTGGATTTCCTATTAATTTCATGCTTGCTTATGTTAACAAAAAAATTTTAACACCTTTAAATTAATAGTCTATTGGAATTAATTATTTTGAAATAATCATATTTATGGAATTCACTTAGATTTTAGTATATCACTACATAGGTAGATGGCGCCACTATATTTAGAAATAGATTGCATCTTTAATTTTAAGAATTGCATCTTTAATTTTAAGAATTGCATCTTTAATTTTAAGAATTGCATCATATTATTTAAAGTATATTCTCATACTAAAATAAGTTACTATAATGTTTTTAAAAACTAAATTTATAGTTTAATTTATTAATGATGTTTTTGTATAGTATATATAATCTATTTGAGTTATAATATTTTCAATATAAATGCGGAACGGTATTTATCTATAGCTCTTAGATTTATAATTGGTATGACTTTGAATTGGTAAGCATTTAGTTATTTTCTCGTTCTCTTCTTGAAATATTTTGGAGATTTACTCCTATACTTTTTGCTTTTTTCCAACAATTGGCCTTCGCAGAAGGTTGCGCCTCTAAAATTCGAATTTAATGAGACATAATCGATTCATAAGATCGATTGGCATTTGATTGTTGGAATTCCAAATCTGGGTTGTCTTTTTCATAGTAATAGTTCACAATCTAATTATCTTTCTGCATTTCATTATATGATTATTGATCAGGTAATATTATTTTATATTTAATTTTAATTATTGGTTTAATAGATGTATATACTGAAAATGTTATTTTAGCTTGAATTGTTTGTAATATATATATATATATATATATATATATATATATATATATATATATATTATAAAATGATTTAACTTAGAATTTATTTTTAATACAAGCAACTATAATTTATTATAATTTCTTCTCTGTCGAAATTTTTGAAATTTTTTTTGTGTATGATGGCTTGGGAATACAGGAAATAGTTTTGGTCTTAATTTTTTAACATTTTCTTATTTACGTATAAGGTAGCTCGGCGCGGGGTCCCACTAAACCGCAAAACTCCGGGCAAATGTCCATTCGACTGACCCTAAGGACGATGCTGTATCTGTACTTGTATGTAATGAATGGCTTCCCAACAAATGAATTATGGGATATTTCATGCTCGGCGCTAAGAATACGTCTTTTATACTACGGTGGTGTCTATATTATACATCGTTTTTTTAGGACATCATAAATACTGATCATTCCCAGATACCTCTGGGGCTAATGCGCATGATCCAGGCGGAATTCATTTCATCAAAAAGGGGGGTGAAGTAAAAAATGGAGGGAAATATGTTTACATTTTCCTTAACAGTATAGCTTTCATTTATTGATTTGGTGTAAACACTAACTGAAGAAAATATGCCTAATGGGTCGAAGGTCATCCTAAAACGAAGAACTCCGGAAAAGCCCAATCTTACTCATTGCCTTTCACTCTTTTGTGTAGTAAAATCATCCAAAACTGCTAGCCTTGGGCTTTTGAAATGGGCAGTTTCACTTTAACCCTTTCTAGGTCGGATTTGTTTTCGAATTTTCGACCCAAAAAAGGCAATTTTTTTATTGCTGAAAATTAATATATTGTCTTTCCTGAATTCTAAAATGCAAAATATTTTTGTCAGTAAGCATTTTTTGCTTGACCTACTGGTGGTCAAACATGTGATATCCCGTTCACATGTTTGACAGGACATTTAGCGGACATTTATTATCAACGGTTTGAACGTGACTATAATTGAAATACGGACTGTCTCTGCCGCTTTTGAGAAAAATAGATAATATTGATATTCTGGAAATCAGAAGAGTTGTTCCTTTCCGGCATTTATTTCATACAACTATTCCGAAAGCAAAAATATTAGCTAATGTCTAACCCGCTTAAAGGCCTGTGGCGATAACGGGGATAGTCGGGTGGGCGATAATAGGAACACTCATGTCAGCGATGTTAGGAACAACCTAACACTAAAAGTTCGTGGCCTCCCCCTTCGGAATCGGAATGCAAACCAAGAAGCAAACTACACCAAAGCGTAGCCTATTATTAGTCACTATCATTGCCTCAAATGATATAATATTATCACTTGAACTTAACTGATTATACTAAAAATAATGAAACATGATTATTAACTCCCTTTATACGAAAAACAACAAAAATTCCCCCCAAAAAGAAAAAAAAACACAGGTACAAATGGCTTCCTCATACAACTACTGATGGGGGAAGCTTTGTATCTCTGGTAGTGGCACCATACCGCTAAAAATTAAGAAGAAACCGTTGTCAGCTATTTTAGGAATGTAGGCGATATTTGGGCCCCCTTACATCTTTGCATGCTGTCCATTTTTTTTTGTAATGAATGAAGAATTTTTTAGATATTTTTCTTTTATATATCAATAAAAGCTAAAATTGTAAAATTGGTTTCTTGGCTCAAAAATGACCGATTACAGAAAAAATTGCACTTCCGATCAGAACAATTCGTATTCCCTAAATAAATGCTTCAGCCCAGTAAGTGACTTAATAGAGTCTAATTCTAATAAAAAAATGTTGCTACTTGCTCGCTAAATAGGCTACCGAGCTTACTTGGCGACCTTCGGATTTTGCCAAACTAGTAAGTCCAGTGTTCTAGCGAAGGTACTATGTTCCGGCCCCCGCGGCAAGCGAAGCCATAGAATGTTTTCTTAAGTTAAAAAAAAATGCCTGTGGTTCCCACTTAGCTTATTTCACAAAAAAAGTAATATTTTTCAAATACCATTTCGGATTTAAGAACAAAAGCAACACGCAATCTCTCGGTTGCTTAGCGATTCAATCTCGGTGGCAGCTTTAACAAGCAAGTACCAAAATGTTAAATATCTTTTATACGAATACATACCATAGCCAAAATTGCGTAAGAAACTTTCATCAATACTGAAATCCCGAGCGTCCATACAGGCAACCACAGCCACACAACAAAGTAAAATTACAAACTTCATGATTTCCGTCCCCAATGTTACCTTTCAATGTTTTAAGATAAGATGTGATACTTGGCAATGACCGGCTTATAATATATCATCATGATGCATCGTAAAAAAAAATGGTTGTGCCAAAATTCTTAATGGCAATTGAAATCATCCATTTTAATGCTTATATTTGTGCTATAAAACATTTTATATCTAAGTGAAGCAGTATAGGTAGCACTGTGTATTTTGGGCAGAACGCGTCAACATATAGTTTGAGATTCAGCATTCTCAGGCAGTAAGATATTTTTTACATCAAAACGAAATTAGAATCCAAACATCTATGAAAATTTTATGTTGTATTCATAGAATCGTAAACTGGAGTTGCGTAGTAAAGATACAATCGGCATTTAAACATATTGTTGCAAAAGTGATTTGAGTCATTTATTCTTGGTTTCGCGTTGCGCAGTGTGGTGACAAAACGGACATGTATAAATGAATTCAATAAAAATTTTCTAGAAACCCACTTTTCTTATTGAACTATAAAGCAGAAATTATTTTAAAATCATTATTTTTTTTAAATATTTATTAGTTTCTACATTTTAGAGTTTAACCCCTTAACTGAATAATTTTCTTTGCTATCTAATAAGATGAATCCTTTATGTTTTGGAATTGGATGTCGTTTTCATTCATCTCAGAAGGCATATAATACTTGAGATGCTTATAGATTCTACGAAATTTTTGTTTAAAATTATAAAGCTAATTAATGATTAAATTTTAGTTTTAAGACTAAAAATCGATAATTCGATGCACGGGTATTCTCGGGCTTTTAAATCACTCGGTTAAAGTATTTCCTAATTCATTATTATAAAAATTATGGATTCGCATAATCAATTTTTCTGAAACTTACTACAGGGGTTTCTTGCAGGAAATCAAAATTTTATTATAATTAATCGACTGGCTGATAATCAAATTCCAAAACTTTCAAAATAAAGTACTGTCAACGAGAACACACAACTCTACGAAATTTCAAAATTCTAGCACATCAGGAAATGAGTGAAAAACGGCTTGCAAAAATCCGTCCTTACAAATATGAAGCAAGTTAAATGAAAGTGTGTTAAAAACCCACCAGGAATGCACGTAAATCAAAGAAATATAAAATGAAAGTCCAATATTGCATTTTTTATCGTTGTTTATAAACAATGCGCATATGCTTACCAAAAATGTCTAATTACTTGAAACTGGGATATAAAAACCTGTGACTACGTCTGTTTGATCTTTTCCTTCCCGCTGGTGTGGTGCAGAAGTTTGGAGAGGGGAGTGGCAGCTAAGGTGTCGTTCTCGACATCTGACCTCGGTTCAAAATTACGAGGTCCGTCCCAAAATACCCATCGTGTTGCTTTTAAACGGGACGTTGATTTAACTTAACTAAACTTGATCTTTTCCTTTCTTCTTTAAAGCAAATATATAATGCGATGTATATTGTGATTATAATTAAAGTTCAACTTTCATAAAGATGTTAAAAAAGAACCTCTGGTCAGAATGACCTGAAATGTGGCCTGAGTATACTCGAAGAAGGGGGGGGGGAGGTATTTCAAAAGAAAAAATAGTTCAAAATTTTAGCAATAGATGGCGCTTTACATGTCAGACTATGCAAAATAAGGAACGATGGAACATTTTTTGGACAGATGAAGCTTATTTCCATGTCCACGGACATGGCAATACTCGGAATTGCAGAATATGGGCAATGGAAAATCTGTCCGGTCATCAACCAGTACCTCTTCATTCTGAAAAAGTAACTGTGTGGTGCGGGTTTACGGCATCGTTTATCGTAGGACCATCCTTTTTCGAAGAGATAGGTCCTGTTATCTTTGCCCTTAATGGTGTACGCTATGAATCTCTTTTGAGCAGCTATGTCATTCCAGCACTTCAACAGAGAGCATGTGTGCGTAGCACCATTTTCATGCAAGACGGCGCTCCTCCACACATTTCAAATCCAGTTAAGCGACATCTCAGCATGCATTTCGGAAATTATAGAATTATCAGCCGTCATTTTCTAACAAACTGGTCGCCATGATCACCTGCTTGTGGCTTCTAGATGTGGGGTTAATGCAAACTTAGCTGAACTAAAGACACGTATTTCGCAACACATTCACAACATTAGCACACATAAACTCCGATCTGTTTTGGAAAATGCTATTTCTCGTTTTGAATTTATGGCAGAAAACGGTGAACAGCATATTGAACATTTATTGAGCCTGTCGTGATGGATTGGCTTTCAATTAAGAGTGCAACAACTGCCAAATGACTTGGAAGTTATTGTTTTATTCATCGATTTTTTTCAGAAAAAAACCGTTACTCTCATGCACATTGAACAGTACAGTTGATTTAAACTGCAACTCACGCAATGGCTATTCCAATGGGTTGCCAATGCTATTGGTACACGAACCCCTGCAAGTTTTATGGCGTGTAAAGCGCCATCTATTGATAAAATTTTGAACTATTTTTTTCTGCCATACCCCCCCCTTCTTCTAGTATATTCAGGTCAAATTCCAGGTCATTCTGAGTAGTGGTTCTTTTTCTATAGCTTTTTGAAAATTGAACTTGAATTATAATCACCCTGTATATAAATTTTGGACTAGCATCGAGCATTAATGATTCTTATTTAATATAAAAAGCCAAAATTATTAATAAAATAAGGTATTTTATTATATACGGTGCATCAATATTTTTTTACTCTCATGAAACAGAAAAATTGTTAATGAAAATTTTTGAATAGATAAATTTTGAAATACAATGAGATGAAAAAATTTTGAGGTTCAATTTATTTTTAAAAATATATTGCTATAAAGAAAACAAAATAAGTATCTCTTATTCTCTCAGGAAAATTGGAAAAAACAAAGTTGAATAAAAATTTATCTGCAGTAAATTGTTCATTCATGTTTAATCGTCTTGATTTTGGGTGTAAATTTAAATCAGTACATGTGCTTACATTTTCTTATGAATTTGTTTATAATGCATAACACTCCGTTGCTAACTCTGCATATGCCATGAATATTTTGGAACAAGATAAAATTTGCTCACAAATTGTAGAAGATGGTAAAGTTGTAGATTGCTCATTCAATATGTGTGAGATGTGTATAGCAAGCAGCCATTTCTACATATTAATATTTGCAACTGAAGATTCCTTGTCTATTTAACATATACAGCCCGTGTTACATTAACATAATTTTGTTTTGGTTTTAATATTTAATTTTAGTTTATTTTTCTATGTCTTTATGTTCTCTTTTTGCTATATCCTGCTCCCCTGAGGTAGAGAGCCTTTCATGTCAAGAATATTTGGCATTTGCGTGAGTTAAACTGAAATTGAATTATTAGATAAAATAACATCCTTGCTTTATAATTAAAAATATCATTGTTTCCTTTAATAATTATTTTGCTGGTTTACACTTAAAATCTTAACTTTACATTCTTAATGTAGCAGTAATTGATTTTTCCAGCGTTTTAAAATACCCTACTAAACTAGATGATAGCGAAGCTAATGGTGAAATAGATTATTAAATAAATACAATAGAATAATTTATTTCAGTCAATAATTACTACAAAGCAACTTTGATATTTTATTCTATCATACAATAGATTCCTGCGTTCCTATAATAGTAAATTTGATGTGGAAAACGGTAATCATAAAATAATTTCAAACGAATCTTATTTAAAAACGAACTTTATTTTGATTTTGAATGATAGACTACATATAAAAGTATTACTTAAATATTCATCTATTAGATTAAAGGAAAGTCTCCTTATTTATTACATTAAAGCCAAAAATATAAATAATGTGCTGTAAACTAATTTATATGAGTTGAATACAGTTTGAAATACATCATATTTTGCAAAGGTAGTTTTTAAGAATGTGTAATGGCTTTTAAATAAACTTTCCACAATTTTGTTGAGACACTGATTTAATTGAATCAACTCTTCGACATGAAGGCGTCGTCTAAGGCATTGGCATCAACATCCTGCGAAAGAGAGAAAACATTTACATAACATTAATTCAATTTCCTCAGCTCCATGACAAATCTAAAATAAAATCAACACTTATAGCTGCACAATTTTCCGATCGTCCATCCTAATGGGAAAAAACTCAAAACTAAACTAAATATTCATAGTGACGAACTCTACTAGATAATTACTGGATCTGATTTCGATTTGCTAGATTTGAGTCCCATTTGAAATTGCATAACTGAAGGCGGATCTCATAAGTCCATATCACTATCTTTCAAACTTTTTTTGACCAGACCTTAAGCGGACCACGGTGGCCTAGTGGCAAGGTCTCAGCTTCGGGATCGGACGGTCCCGGGCTCGAAACGAAATTCCACTGAAGATCCGCCATGTATGGGGCTTGTTGCACGCTAAATCATACGTAATGGCCAGACACCCTCTAGATGGTGTGGTACGGAAGGTTGCAATGGCGGGGGTGCCACTGCAACTATCCCTCGTATGGCTTCAAAACGAGACAATGTAGATAAGCTAAACTAACTCGACCAGACCTTACGACCAATGTGCCATATGGAACAATGTTTTTTCATTGAAATCATTCAGAAGTGGATTTGGAATTGTTTCTTCGCCATATATTTGTTGCTATTGCAATTAACTTTTAAATGTATCGGTTGATTCGCGAGCCTGCAGAATGCTAGCTGAGTTCTGCAGTCTTCTTCTTTCTGAATGTGATCGGTTTCAACGTCATGCGGTGTCTTTCACCTTCCCTTGTCTTTCATAGACTGTTGTACTTATAAAAAGTTAAATTCCCTTACATGCGGTATACAGTCATCATTTAATGGTACCTTAGGTCGAGAAACACTCACTATGTTAGGATTACAATGAGAAATTGGAGCCGCGGTGGCCTAATGGCAACGTCTCGGGTTCGGGGCCGGAGAGTACTTGGTTCCAAATCCGATTCCACTAAATATCCACGGTGTATGTGGGCCTGTTGCACGTTAAATCATGCATATGGGCCAAACGTCCTCTTGCTGGTTTTGTACAGAAGTTTAGAGAGAGGGCGTACCAGCTCAGGCATCCTCCTCGTCATCTGACCGCGGCTCAAAATTACGAGGTCCGTCCCAAAATAACTCTCGTGTTCATCTAAAACGGGACGTTACTATTACTGAAAAATTACGATTAGAAATTCTCCATCTATTTAAGCAAGAATAATTTGTCTTCCCTGAAAGTCTAATATATCTTATGTTATTTTTTATTTTTAAATTCAAACTTCAGTTTTAAAATGCAAACTATTTACAAACAAAAAATGGATAGTTACACTTATGTGTCATTAAAGGAAATTCATCATAAATATTTAACATATTGGTATTTGTAAATACCAAACTATCCATTCTTTCAAAAATCACATGTATTTTATAGACACTATAAGTGAAAATTACTTACGTATGCAGTTATGGGCAATCTTCTGGTTTTACGCACTTATGGAAGGTTTTATCGACTGGTATGAAACCATCTTTGCAGCCACATCCAACGTAGACCACATCAGGGCAGTCATCGGGAGGATTTTGTTGATCACATCTCTTTTCACACATGGAATAGTGAGAAAAGGTTTTGTTGCCGTTACAGATTCGACCTAAATATTTACGAAAGTTTTAGTTCCACACATTTAGTCTTTGTTATAGAGTTATTTGGTAATGCATTAACATAATGATTAATACTCATGAGATATTTTATCGAATACACTTAGTAATAATATAGATCGAATACACTTA
>BGPR01000389.1:137002-220980 GCA_013235015.1 Araneus ventricosus | reverse complement strand
AGATCGAATACACTTAGTAATAAGATAGATCGAATACACTTAGTAATTAAATAGCAAATTGATTCACCAAAAGCTCATTATAAGCTGACAAGCAGTAAATTCATGTGGAATATTCGGAATGAAAACGTAAATGCGAATATATCGTATATCGTCGTTCGGCACTAAAAGTGTTAAAATATGAAAATGAAGATGTTTACTGGAAAATGCGAATATCAAAATATTTCCGAATCTTTGAAATTAAAGTCTGGAGAAAAGTAGAACGTTAAATAAGATTATATTTCCGAAATAACTATATCATTTAGATGAATACATACTTAAAGCATTTTTGTCAAAGAAACTTTCATCAATACCGTAATCATCCCCAGTAGTTAAACTGACAACTACGACCACACAACACAAGAAGAAAAATAGCCTTCATGTTTGCCGTTCGAAGTGTAATCGCTCCGTCTTCGAATATATTCTATGATATTGCAACGATGTACGAGTAAGATATATATGACCTTAAATACAAATAAATTTTATTTGCTATAAAAAATTAAGAAGTCATTTTTTCTGGGAAAATTTATGTCTGTCGTGTTATGTCATTCGTGCGCTGTGGTTTAGCAGATAAATTTCCATTAGTATTTATTTCACTGTGCTATTCGATATGTATACCATAACATGAATTTAATGTAATTTTGTATGTAATTTTGCTATTTTTTTTCATGCCTTTATAGTAGAAACATAATATATCTTAGAAAAATTGTTGAATTTCTATACATCTTTTTTTGTAGATATGTTTTTCTTTTCTGTATGATTTATAACCGACTAATTGCCCCTTATGTTAAATCGCAGCATATTTTTGTTAATATTTGTACTTTTGTTTACTAGCATTAATTATGTAAATATAAATTCAATAAAGTACAGATGAGTAATGTCGAATGGGTAATAGTATTTACAAAGCATTTGTCACTTTTCAAAACTTTAGGAACGAAACCATGTTCTACAAATGACTTTCCATACATTGATGGATGTCATGGACATCATATATACTGAACTCTATCATGTTCCAGGCGAAATTTCAAAAACTTGCTGATTAAAAAGGATTTTTAAAAATTCCCTCTTTAGTTTTGTCGTATAGTGAAGATAATCCTTCTGGATCACTTCTCTATGATTTAGTGAAGATATGCCTTCTTTATCACTTCTCTATGACTTCGATCTTGAGCTATTGCATTCACAAACACACGAATAGACAAACCCACGACTGTCAATAGATTGGTAGATGTCATGGCGATAATAAATACTGATGTTCCAGGAGAAAGTTCAAACACTTACTGATTAAAAAGATTTTTTTTAAATTTCCTCTCTTTTGTTTTGTCGTATAGTGAAGATAATAGAGTATGGCTTCTGGATCACCTCTCTATGACTTCTTTCTAGACTTATTGCATTCACAAACATACGAATAGACAAACCCACGACTGTTCTTACATTAGTAGATGTCATGGCGATAATGAATACTGATGTTCCAGGTAAAAGTTCAAAACTTATTAATTAAAAAGGATTTTTAAATATTCCTGCTATCGAATCTTAATATTTTGCAAAGAATATTTAATTAATTATCTTCTACTTGTAAAATTTTTGAAGTACAGATTCAAATATGACATAGCATTGCTTATACATTTATTTCAATGAATTTATAAAATTCTAGGAAAGTGCTTATACCTTAAATGTACACCCCACACTTTCAGCCTTTCTAACCAACACTGAAGAAGTATTGGATATCAAGACTTTAAAACAAAACAAAAAATTAAATTCTTTTAAATCAGTTGCCCTAAATAAAGGTATATCCATTTTTGTGTAACATTTTCTACGACAAATGTAGCTATTTTTCAAAAACTACTTTTAATGGCAAAGTCATTAATAAATGCATTCTGAATTAATGGAAGTTATAATAAATTAATAACAATCTCGAATGATAAAAATGTTAACTAAAAACGCACTATTTATATTTATAAATTTTACTTAATTCTATTTTGGATTAGCTTGAAAAGACCCCATTAAAGGATATTTATTTGAACTTAAAATTTTAGGCATATTATAAAACTCCGCTGACATATTTGCATTTATAATTCCTCTGAATCAGTATCAGGTATTTAAGAAAATAAAAAGCATATTTCTATGCAGATATCCGTCAATTCTAGTAAGACTCTCATTAACAAAAATGAAAAAAAATTAATAAAAACTTTTGTGTTCTTTCAATTTTTTCACCAAAAAATTGAAAATTTTGTTTTTGAAAATTGTTTTTTCTTCACCAAAAAAAATTGCTCTTATTTTCCTTTCTTGAAGTTAATACTGATGCTACTACAAATTTGCCTAAGGTCAGGTTTCTTTCTTGAAATTCATTTTTCAGTTTTGTGATGGTAACTGTTTTAATGAAATCTGTATTCAAAAATTAATTCGATTATTTTTTAAATCTACAGAGTCTTCCGTAATTACCACGTAAACTCAGCATAGCGCAGTTTCACTCTCTCAGTGGATGGCGACCTTTAGTTCTTTAGAAAATCACACTCAAAAAACGGTTACGTGACATCCAGTTCACTTAAAGGTAGCGTTATTTATTACAAACATGAGAATTCCAACTCAAACCCTTATGACTAATATCCTTAGAAAACTGGAGGGTTTTTTTATGAGGGCGTTTGAAAGAAATTGTATATCGAACACTAAATGCAACAGAATTGGAGTTAGTTGCTCGTCCTCAGGATACTTGCACATTTGTTGGAACCGCACCGCCAGACTGGTTTCAGTCCACCATTCCACGGCACGTACGATCATGCCCCATGTGCAAAGAGGACATTTTGAACCTGTACTGTTGTTTTGCATGTTTGAAGTAAAGTTTCTTTGTGACAGATGCGGCATCTAGTTCAAAGGACGTCTTTCATCTTCTGTGCGAGAGGAATCGCACTATGCTGAGTGTGTGTGGTAATAATGGACACTCTGTATATGCAGGACATACTATCACTACGACAAAAACAGGGGCCACGATTCTCGATTTAGGCACCAAACGTTCACTTCTTTTAGGTCTGCAGCTTAGACGGAATTGACACACGCAAATATGTAAATCTGTCAATGTATTCTTCCTCTGGTGTTATGTGGATCGTAGCATCACGGAAAAGTTGCGCAAGAACTAAAACACCAATTTCAACAAAAAGAAAATTCACTCCTATTTAATTGTAAAAGTAGTTAATATGTAATTTAAATATTAATAGAACTGCTGTGGATAGCCAATTTACCTACCAACAGTTAAACCGACAAGATTCTACTCTTCTTTTGCTCCCAAATCGTTAAATCTAAGTCTAAATAAAAGCATGAACTTTAAATAAGATTAAAAATCTAAAATAACTCTAAATATTATTTTGATGAATACGTACTTAAACCAGCTTTGTCAAAAAAGTCTGCATTAATACTGTAATCATCGCCAGAGACCAAGCTGGCTACTACAGCCATACAACACAAGATGAAGACAGCCTTCATGTTTGCCTTTCGAGGTGCAACAGTTCAGTGTTCAACGATGGTATATGATACTGCAACGATGACTGAGTTCAGATATATACGTCGTTTAATATAAATAAATTTTATTCCCAACACTCAGATCGCAATAGGAATTAAATTTTTTTATGTTTACAGTCTACTCATGTTTATATTTGATTTGCACAAAATGGTGAATATTTGAAGTTTATTGTTTAGAGAACGTTAAAATACAAATTTTATGTCGTCAAACAGCAGAGGATAGTTAAACAGCAGAGGACAGTTGAACATCAGATGTCAGTTAAACAGCAGAGGACAGTTAAACAAACAGGTAGTTCTTTGAAGTTCGTTTTCAGTAAACGTCCTACTACGTCCTACCTACCTACATGATTGTTTTATTTCAAAAAAGAATATAGATTTAATTTTTCAAGGAAAATTTATGTCTTTTACAATCAATCATAAAGAATGGTTTCATGAAAAAATTTCCATTCGCATTTATTTCAATGTGGTTTTCAATATAAATACTTTAAACATGGATTTTACCATACTTTTCTATGTGATTCTGTTATTCTACGTGCTACTATAGCGGGAAAGTAACTATCATTGAACAATAGCTGAATTTCGGTGTAATTTCTTATTGTGGGCGGTTGTTTTGTGTTTCCTTGTGATTCATAAACAATTAATTAATTGCGTTAATTCATAACTTATTTGTAATTACTTTCTCTCATATTTAGTAACACAAAACTGTTTTTTTTTCATTTTGTAAATAGCAACTCACTAAAGTGTAGAACACTTACGACTAAAAGGCATCAATAATATTTAAAATAATTTTAAATTTTTAAAAATTTAACAGCAAAACGAATGTCTTTTACGATTCCTAAAAATACAAAATTTCAATGTAAAAGTGAACTTAGGTTTATTGAAACTTAAATACTGTCGACAAATGTATATGCCACCGGGGTGGGAAACCTGTGGCCTTTTTTAGTTTCTTATGCGGCCTTACCAGTTATTTACAATTCGCATTGAAATAATATACTTGTCTGCAATAAATTAATAATTGAAGAACAATAGTCTTTAAGATTCTGCTCCTGCGGCCTTCTGCACAACTGTCGAAATTTATTCAGTGCAAAAAGGTTCTCCACCTCTGGTATATGTGTTCAAAATTTCTCGGATCGATAACTCTTGCGGTGTAGATAGGGGTTAGAAATCAATCCAGATATTCTGCATCTGCAAATTTAACAAAATCTTTGAGATTTTCACGTAACTTTCACAATATGTATGAAACGTTCTCAGTTGAGTTTCGTTGTATAATGAAGATAATAGCGCAAGTATTCTTGTTCTCTTCTATTTGACTTTTATCTTAAGTTATCACGTTCAAATACACACGAATAAGCAGAAATTGCCTCTACCTGGCCAATACTTCGATGGCTTTGCTCCAAAATTTGATGCGAACCTACAATTTTGGTTATAAAAATCATGTGTTCAATTTCATCCATCTAACTTGTACTTTGAGTTATGTTCACATGGACGAGGGTAAAATGACGGATTTGATCCAAAATGTAATGCAAATCTAGTGTTTTTGCGAAAATTCCTCATATTAAATTTCACTCGTGTTTCTTTTTTAGAACTCATCTCCACAGCCAGAAAGATACAGACAGACAGATTCAGGGGAGTCTAGACCATGGTGTTTCATCAAATTCTACAAGTCGAATTTTTGAGGATTAAAACAATTTTCCTTTCTACTTTGTATACTTAAAGGTAAAAAATAACTCTTAGTTTCTTACCACGTTCGTGAACAAAGCGTCATATGCCGCTCTATTTGCTGGGACAAAGCGTGATATCTCGTCCAAGTTCGCGACAAGCTAAAACGCAAAGCGGCGTACGCCGCACATTTGTGTACACGAAATTCTATTCAAGCAGCTTAGGTTTCCTAGAAAATAACATAAAAGAAAATATCGCAAATAACATAATAACATAAGCTAGGTGTCCGTGAACGTGTTAAATACCAAACAACATGTTTACATTGAATAGCCCAACTCTGACCATTCTGAAAAGCTGCACGTCTATCCCCTTACTATTTAGAGAGTACCGGTATAACGAAACGGGGATATAACGATCCCTCGATTATAACAAACTTTTCAAATGGTAACAATCGAACTCCTATGTCACTAATGTATTTTCAAATGCTTGTAACAATCTTCAAAAGCAAGGAATTTGGATATAGTGATCCAAAATTACTATTTTTCAAGTTTATTTTAAGCTCTTTAACGAAAAATCATGAAACACTGTTGAATTGTTTAAGAACAAATATTTTAATTTATTATAGCCCATAACTAATTGCAATTTAGTGTAGTTAATTTGTTCAACATATAGATGCATTTAAGGATTATAGGAAATCTTATGTAGGCAATATTTGAAAAATCATATATTGAGACTGTTGACTTCGTTGATTATGTTGACTGTTCGTTATAACGGGGTTTGGCTACACTTCAATGACGCATTTCTAGCTACAGTGCAATTCATGACCGCTCGTCATCACTAACCACCCAGAAGCTTTTATTTAACCCCTTGTATAACACCAACATTGAACATTTGATGAGTAGAAAATGCTATCAAGTGTGACAGTCCAAATTCCTTCTCCATAACGTTGATGGTAGGGTTCTTGTGTGGCACATTTGTGGGAAGAAGTGTGAAGATCTGTTCGCAGTTCCGAAAAATCCCATCCAATCGGAGTGAATTAAGAGTTGTCATTTTGTTAACACAGTCTAATACCCCACCTCGACGATTTCAACAAGCTATAGAGTCCCTGTCTAGAAGAATATCTGATACTATCCAAGCTCTGAGGACATACAACAAGATTAGAACTGCGCAGCAAGGTATTTTTTAAATTGTGGCCACTCAATATATTATTAATTATGGCATAATCCATATAGAGCAGTATTAGGTTTTCTTAAAAAAAATAAAGAGCATATTTTTAAGCAAATATCCTTCAATTGTATTAAGATTACCATTCACTGAAAAGGAAAACATTTAATTACTACTTTTATGTTGTTTCATTTTTACTTGCTAAAAAATGGCTTTATTTCTAGTGTTATATCTACTCTACTGGCGCTAAAACATTTTAGCTCAATGTTAGGTATCTTTCCTGTAATTCATTTTTCAGTTGTAATACTCTCAACTTATTAAATGTTTTCATAGATATAAACTATGAAAGATGTACTTTTGTCACGCAATGGAAGCTCAAAATTCTGAACTTGGTAACATCCAAACCAGAGGCTACGATGGCCTAATGGCAGGGTCCCGCTTTAGGTACCAAAGCTCTACCAAAAGTAGGGATTGCAGTGAACACGGGGCTTGTGCTCCCAGTGTCATGTGTTCTTCCACTGGTATCTTGTGAAATTCAGCATCAAAGTTGCTGTGAGAACTAAAAATCCTCTGCTATCAGAAGAAAAACTGCCTCTTTTCAAATGAAAAAGTAATTAATATGTCATTTTAATATTGATATATTGACCCACTGTTGGCTCTGCGATAATAAAATGCTTGAAAAACTATTGAAATATTTTGATAAGTAGTTATTTTAATTATTATTCATAAATAATTAAATGTTGTTAATAGTTAATACTAAAGTAAACAATCAAACTGATAAGAAGAATTATTTCAAGAATTAACCGTGATTTATTGTATCAACTTGACATACGCGCCGTGTATTAACTCCTGATTCTGCTTAGCTGTACTCTTAGCACTGATATGAAGTCAGGTAAAGACTGTAGACTTAACATAGAAACTTTGACCTGGTTTGACAACCCACTTAATATATCAAATACGTATTTTTCCTTTGTATTTTACGTCGGTGGTAAAAGTCTAAGATATCTAACGACACTGAAATCATCCACAAAAGAGCATGCAAAGGGGTCAGGAAGAGGTGCAAATATAGGCTTATTGGTTTTTTATATTAGATGAGCCTTAAAATAGTTTGCATATTTTCGAATATTCTTACAATCTGTGACGACGCGACGGTTTAATTATGTGTTCCTGCCGCTGAATGTAGAATCAGAATTAAATCAAAATCATTCGAAATGTGAAATCTACAAATAGATTTTTGGTCTTACGGGCGAATTTTGATTTGATATTAATTTGCTTTACAAAATGTTGCATAACTTCGGATAATTGATTCCGTAAAATAGCAACAAAATACGATTCAATTCAAAATCTGCGAATCAAAAGAGCAGAGAAATGAATGAAACATTATGTTAAAAGAAATAAACTTAACATAAAAATAATATATACACAAGATAGATTTTATTAAAGTAGATATATTTAAAAGAGTAATATATATAAAAGATAAATGCTATTAAAGATGATGATATTAAAGTTTTAAAATATAGAAATTTTTATTTTATATATGATGATTACTATGATTAAACCTTCATACGTATCTTTATATCGCAAAAAAGGACAGTCAGTATAATGAATTCTTAGTAAAGAAATCACAAATTATTCTTTATCACACATAATACATATTTTGAGCGCCTTTTAAACTCTAAAACTAACTGGAAAATTAATAGCTGTATAGCTAATTTTAACTTTGGTTTGTTCCACGAAGCGTCATATATTTTCACCTGATTTGTCAATAGAAAAACTACTATTGCTTAAACCTTTGCAGACAGGTACGGCGTATAGAGTGTGCCAGTGGGTATGTATCATAAGCTGAATAAAAACTATCAAAGGTGGAAAGATCACGACTCAAACCTCGCATTAACATTCCTCCTACTTGATCCGATAGTTTCCAATGACGATGAATCGGTCAGTTCGGTCTGATCGCGCTTGAAAGTGCACGAAACGCTCTCCATAACCCAACCCGGCTATCACGAAACGGCGGGAAATTATCCCTGTAGAGCAATACTTGGCTGTTTGGAAAGAATTAAGCAAGAAAATAGCAGCTTAGGACGAATCTGATGCATTATATCTCGATGAAGATGTGGCTGAGAACAGCGACCAAACAATTGATTCTGAGACAAACGTGGAGGACAATCCAGTTCACGAAGAATGTAACGACTCAAACTCGAACATAACAGTTTGTATCATCTATCCATTCAACCTCTAATCTTATTGTACCATAAAAAGTAAAGTTGTGTATAATTAAAAAGTGCAGAGTTGGAAAAAACGAGATGGCGCATAAAGTGCGCCAACCTGATCTGAGTGTTCAAAAAAGTCGCCTGTCCGCAAAGGGTTCAAAACATTCACATTTTATTTTTCCTTTCGTTTTATCCTTTTCGATTCCCAAAATTTGAAATTTGCTCTGAAATAACAAATTTTTTTTTAAATGATAAGACCAAAAAATGGGCCTTGGTGACATCGCGGCAGAGTCTCGATTTAGGGAATGTATCGCGATGTCACCATACGAATTCACGGGTTTTGGGCCCGACGAGTTCAAGGATTTTATCCATATAAATTTACCTGGTGTTTTGTGGAATGCATCATGGAAAATTTTTTCTAGTACTAAAAACCAACTATTATAAGAAGAAACTTTTATTTCTATTTCGTTGCAAAAGTAATCGTGTAATTTTAATATTAATAGAACTGCTGTGAAAAGCCATTTTACCGATCAGCACTTAAATTGATAAGACTTTTGGCATTTCTGCTTCCAAATCAATGGAATTAAAGTCTAAAGAAGGCATACTTTTAAATCAGATTAAATATCCAAGATAACTGTATTATTTAGATGAATACATGCTTAAGACAACTTTATCAAAGAAGCCTGCATTAATACTGTAATCATCCCCAACGGCCAAGCTGACCCATGGAGCACAAGCAGAAGACCGCCATCATTTTTTGCCGTTCGAAATGCAACCCCTCAGTGTTCAAAGATACTCTATGATACTGCAACGATGAGTGAGTTAAGATATATACAATCATTAAATATAAATAAATTTTATTTTCAAAACTCAGAATCCGATAGAATTAAAATATCCTGTATTTTTATGATCTGCTCATTTTTGTATTTGATTGATACAAAATGTTGAATATCTGGAGTTTGTTGGTTAAAGAGCGTTAAAATGTCATTTTTTATGCCCTTAAATAAATAGGCACATGATTACAGTTAGAATTGAGCTAACGTCCTGATAACGTATGTCATCATGATCACTATTAACTACGATGTAGTTTTTATTTTAAAAAAGGACTAAGAATTCAATTTTTCTTGGAAAATTTATGCTTTTAGCAATCAGTCATAAGCTATAATTTTATAGAAACGCTAACATTGGCATTTATTTCGTCATGCTTTTCAGTAACTATACACACTAACTATAAATATGATATTAACCATACTTATGCCGTATTATGGTTTAATCAAGTGGTTGACGTCTTCTATGTAGTTCTGTTACTTTTACATGCCTTTATAATAGAAACGTAATATCTCAGAGAAATAACTACATTTTTTATACAAAATATTGGGTTTTTTTTGTTTTTTCCTAGCGAGGATAACCAATTGACTATTTTACGTGAAATCATAACTAGTTTTTTTTTAAATTATTATTTTTGTTTAGTAAAATAGAACTAATTTTATCATGTGGTACACTTCAGTTTTGACGAAAGTATTTCCATCATATTTATAAAGGACTTGTCGATTTTCAAACATTTACAAACAAAACAAATGAGTTTTATGTTTAATTTATTTCAAATAGTTTTTAAATACAGATAAACTCACGTATGATGGAATTTAAATAATGTCGACCAAAAAATTATTGCCTATAACTTTTCTTAGAGTGTCAATAAGTCTTGGTGCATAGAAGGGGATCAAAAATCAACCTAAACCTACTGAAGCAGCAAATTTAACCAATTATTTTAACGGGAATAAGTCCGAATATGTTTTTATGAATGTTATAAAAGTTTTCATTGGTACTAGCCTCACTATTCTCCTCTGTGCGTACTCATGTACTTTCACAATATGACTCGCTTTGTATTAGTTTCATTGTATAGATAATCGATTATGGATTCTGTATCTCTTCGCTTTGATTTCGATCTTGAGTTATGGTGTTCACATACAAAAATATAGATAGACCCTCGACAGACAATACACTAACAGCTAGGCCCACTGGTATATAACTGTCAGTCCCGGAGATTATGGATCCTGAGTCCACGCGCTCCGTCGAACCCCCAATCATCCCTGGTGTGTACACTAATGTATTTGCTCAAAAATTTGATACAACAATCCTGGTGATAAAAAAAATCCAATCTTCCACTTTGTTCTTTGCTTTCCTGAGTTATATTGACATGCATACGGTGATAGATTTCTTGCTGACGGATTTCTTCCAAAATTCGATGGAGATCTGCATTTACTGTTAAAAGTATAAAAAACCTGAATATGAATTTCACTCGTTTAGCCCTTCCCGTTTTTTCAATTATGGTTTTCACAGACAGACTGGCAAATAGACATAATTCCAAAGATGGATTTTTCGGACTCAGAGAATTCTAAACCGTGGAAATTCATCAAAATCTCGAGGTCGAATTTTTCTATCAATTGTAAAAGTTTCACTTTCAATACATTATGCGTGAATGTTTTGCATAGTTTCTCTGTTGTAGTGTCAATGCAAGATTCTGCTCGCATTACCCGCACTGAACGGACGCATCCTTTTTGCTCTGTTGTCAGCACCCGCTCAGATGGGCAGCACATATATATTTTCACTTTCGCATGTCTCAGCCTTATCGAGGCACATTGGCTCTTTACTGCAACGTGCAGTTCGCATCAATTCTTATTTCCCAATGAATTGTAACCGTAGCCTACAACTGGTAGGTGATTCTAAGAAACTGTATATATCTTGTATATAACCATAAATATCGTTACTCCGTCCTGCAATTATCCGGGTAAATCTCAAAGACCGGCCGCCACGACAGCATATTCAGGCACTGAGGTTCCTTCAAAATAGCCCCATTACGAGCGGTTCATGCAGCAACCCCCAGGATAACCGGGGTACGACCTGTCTTCAGAGATGGGCCCAAAGAGCCATACCACCATTATTGTACCATCGGGTTGGCGAGAGTCAGCTTACTTATAAGGCAGCCTCTCATCCGTGAATTCGCTGTGGGTATCTTGTATATAATGCTTTAAAAATAATTTTATCTTCAAATATCGTTTCATCATTTTTAAACCAAAACAGCACCAATTGTTTAATCTTCAGTTATCGCATTTCACTAATTAGTAGTTCCAGAGTGTAATTGGAATTCGTGATCTACCAGCAGAATTAACGCACCGCAACTACAACCTATTGTCGTTTGTAAATGAACACTATAGCTCAGAAGCAGATCTTTCTACCAAAATTATTCATCTATGTCAAATTTTGTACCCAATCGGCCAACAGCAAGATGTCCAAAAAGCATGTTAGATCTTTTTTTCTTTGTATTTCAAATCTAGTCACAAATCCTGTCATGCTGTGAAAGTATACGCGAAAGTTGAGGGGAGAACATTCCAGCTGGTGTTGTTAATGTTATTGGCCATGTTATCAATAAACTTTTAATGCTTATAGATAGGACAACAGACTAGCTTGTTGGTATATTCTTGGCACCAAAATTATCGATCAAAGGCCTCGTTCTATAGTTCTTTTTCAGTTCACAAACTCAGGCGCTAGATGTTACGTTTTTAGCGCTATCTAGAAAAACAATTTTTAATCTATCATTTTGATGATTTTATCATTTCGATCCTTTTACTTTAAGTCACTTTTCCCTAATTTTTAAAACAACGTTTTCAACTTAATCTGAAATATAGTTGATTTATATAAGTTACAGTCTTTAATTCCCCCTCAGTAAAATATTATTTCTAGTGCCACTTGCGGAATTTCTTGTTACTAAATGTTCTTATATTTTTATGGAGTTCGCATTCTGCTTAAACATTTCAAAATACGTACAAAATATAAAAATTCCTGGAACTATGAAGGTGGAATGATAATACATCATAAAATTCTGAAATGGTTCGATCAAAAATTTTATGCTTTGCTTCTTAAAATTCGGTATAATATTTTATTTTCTGTCTGGAAAAGTCTTCTCTGATACAGGTGCCCAAACATCATTTATTGGAATGTCAATGCTTCATAAATTCTCAATACTTTCAATGTAAATATTTCTTCAATTATATTAATAGATATAATGCTAGCAGTTTTCTATGAGAAATATGCTGTTAAAAGATATGAAGACGCACGCAAGTATCTAGAATCAGAAAAAAAAATTGTTATTTAAATATCTGTGCAGTGAAAATCTCAGTCTAACATGAAAGGTGACTGCAAAAGTGCACGCTTCTCTTAAACAGGGTTGTTCAGAAATTAATATCTGTTACATTTTAAGTCCAAACTGCGCTGCAATCGCAAGAGTGTGCAGGCACGCCTATTAATTCGAAGCAATTTGAAGACAAAGTCATCGTTGTTGGTGAAGAGAGCAATGCAGATGTTTCCACGGATTGCGATAATGTTTAAGGAAACACCATTTGCGTCCCCATACGGCGGCTGCAACACGAGGACTAATTCCAACCTTTGGCTCGGAAATATTCTTCCATACCCCTTATAGCCCAGACCTCACTCCCTCTGATTTTCAAATCTTTTTGCAGCTTTAAAGTTTTAATTTCTGTCAAGAGCCTCCAGGATGACAATTCTGTGAAAAAAGCTATTACCATCTAGTTAACACAGGTGGTATTGTTCTTTGCTCAAGGGATGCAAAATATATTCTATCACTATAATAAGTGTATCTATAAATAACAGTTATCTTTAGATATACTCCAAGACATGTAACTCAGTCTATGATGAAATGTTTAGTTCCTATGAGAAATAATGCTAATGTTCCTAATAAATAATTTATGCTCTTTTAATTGGATATCGAAACTTAGTTAATGGATTCCCTAAATAATTTCTCGAGTACGAAATATACAAAGAAATATAATAATTGTCAAAACGATCGACTCTGAAATTTATCAAAATGTCAGACTCGTTTTAAAACTCTCTGGAACCTAAAAATCATCCATGTTCTGTCTTTCAACCTGTCTGCAATTCCAATCACTCAAAAATACAAAACGTTAGATGAATGAAATTTAATATACATAATTATAGGTTTTACACCAAAATTTTAGATTTCTATCACATTTTAGGCTAAATCCGTCAAAGAGAAGGTTATCTGTCTCTCCATCCGTATGTATTTGAATTCGATAACTCAGAAATAGATGTCAGATGGATTAAGTTTGGTAAGATTAGCAATTGATTGTATCATCAGAACTGTTGCAAATTCTGGACAAAATCCGTCAAAATTTGATTATCTGGTATGTGAGCATCACTCAAAAACGCAAAAAGCGAGATCTGTGTTGTTTAGAATATGACTTGACACAAATATTGTAAATCAGTGCCTACTTTTTTGACTAACTTGCCAAAGGATAGACTGCCTGTTCTCATGTCTGTTCCTGCTGGCTCGTCTGTTGTGCCTACTTTTTTTACTACTCGCCAAAAGGAAGACTTTCTGTTCTTATGTCTGTTCCTGCTGGTGTGTGTGTTGTGCCTACTTTTTTGACTAAATCGCCAAAAGGTAGACTGCATATTCTTATGTATGTTCGTGCTGGTTCGTCTGTGAACTTTTGGACTGAGTGGTTAAAGGGTGAACTGCTTGTCTTTATGCCTGTTCGTGTGTATGTGAACGCGATAACACAAAAATATAATACGCCAGATAAATGAAATTTTGTATATGGTCTTGACGATAAATTTGTTAATCTATATTAAATTTTTACCCAGTTGGTGTGGAAGGAAAGAGATACAAAACGCTTACTCGATTCACTTCACTATACTACGAAGCTAAACGGAAAATACCTACGCGGGAAACTCGAGAAGAGAACATTCCGGTGGTTTAGAAACTTCTACGATACTGCACAATACAATATAAAATAGCGAAGTCAATAGCAACATCTTACAATAGTGGCATAAACCTTAAGGCTTAGGGAGGCAACAAGGTTTAAGTTTCCATGTACCGAATACAAACCTGAAAATGAATAAATAAAAATAATTTTTTGGAAATGAAGCTTAGTGAAGTTTTTAAATTATATTGCCGCCTTATTTTGCAGCTATATGGGAGTATTTTGGGACGGACCTGGTCATTTTGAGGCGTCGTCAAATAAAATTTTAAACGCAGATTTGCTTTCAATTGTTGAATTTTATGGAGAACAATTTTGCACCTGAGAGTTAAACTATCTTAAGCCCAGTTTTCCTGAATTTCATGTTTTTATCGTTTTTGCATTATCACGACCTTATGTTCAGTCGAATAATGCAAATACGGTTGGGTAAGTTTTGTAACTGTAGATCGCAAAGAACAAAAGATAACCGCTCTCAAAAAATAAATTGCGCATTGCAATACGTTGCGGCCGTCGATAGCTCAGTTGGCAGAGCGGTGATCTGCAATATATTTCGATATGGAACTTCTTTTAGCTCTCCTGTAAAATGTTTCTTAATATGGCTGACCTTTGATACACAGAAATATGGATAAACGTTTGTTGTTTTCTTCGTGAAACATACCATGTTTCCTCTGCTATCACGTTCCCTACTTAGGAGAAATCTTTTCGCAGTGATTGCTCTCAAAATTAAGTAAAAATACATTGTAGAAATCAGTTACCTTGAAAGAAGCTCTATTTCTTTCATTAATCTTAAGACATAGACTTAAAAGCATTCTGGACAAACAACTCGGAAGAAAAATACCAGATAACCTAAAGGAACGATCAAATTTGACTTCTATCAAAATAATCTGCAAACCTTGCTTCAAATTCATTTTATGGTGTTAAAAACTTCTGCATAAACATGTTTTAATGCGATTCAGTTTTGTCCGATCTTGATTGAAATTTTAATAATTGAGATATCAAAATAAGAATATCAAGCTTCTTTTTAAATGTCCTATTGGTCATTCTCCAATACATTTAGTTTCCGCTGCGAATTCGACTTGCTGACCGAAAAATACATTAGTGCTACAATAGCTCCTTGACATTAGAAAAAAGAGATTTGTCTTATTAACTCATGACAGATTGAATTTCATCAAGACACTATTTACTTTCAAAATAAACTTATTTTTAATTTCTGAACTCGTCTGGAATAAACATACTTTATTAAAAAATATAAATAACATCAGAAAAAAATAAAACTTATGAATTTAAGCTTATAAAATGAATCTCAAACATTTCCCAAAATATGAATACGAAAAATACGCGCACAACGACAGATATAGCGCGAACGAACCATGCATACACACTGAATCATCTGTGGATTCGGGTCTGGAATCCGCGACCCTCAAATTGGAACTCAATCACCAGACCATTGACTTGAAAAAGAAAATACATAAGGAGGTCTAAAGCAGTGATGGAGTGATGTCCAAAATTGGATTAAAAATTCGAAACTTATGATTTCTTAAATGATGTCATCTTATTGTATTGAAATTTGTATGCATTTCCCATACTATAAGGTAGCCAACAGTAACATAACAGAATAAACAGGAGTAAAAAAAAAAATCAGTTATAAACATGAAAACAAAAGCGCCCCAAAGAAGAGGTTTCATATTTCTAGAATTATGAGTGTATTCTCCAAGATAAATAGCATATCTGATTGATTGGATTTAACATAAGTTCTCGAAAGAGTTGAGACATTAGATTGAGATGGCGAACCATCGGTAGGTTTTGAAGCTGGGGAGCCAAAAGCTGACACTAAGCAATAGTAAGAGGCGTCTCGAATGGTATTGTCCAAATTAAGGAATCAAACTTCAGTTACATTTACCAGGAAAGATGGTCAAGTTCAATCAAGAACAGAATATCGATATACAGTATTAAAGGCTTGGGGACCCGTGAGATAATGACGAGAGGGACCTTTCGCGATACTTCTACGGCGACCAGAATAAAATTATCCAAACAAACTCTATACAAGCATATAATTTAGAAAGGCTTTAAAGCCAAAAACCAGCATAATGCGTTTCGTTCTACGCATCGCAGAATAAAGCTCAGTTTGTGTTGAACCAAGAAAGTCATTCTTGGGAGCAACAAGATTAAGGCCACGTTTTCTTCACTGATTATTTGGGACTCAGTGCAAATGTCCTTATCAGGGAAAAGCATGGCGTCCGCTCGCGTTCCTTCAACATTAGGGAAAGCTACCACTTTGGAGGAATGGGAAATTTTGTGAGAAGAGATATCATGTTGGATAATCATACACTTCTACTTACCTTTCATACGGTATTTTGACCGAATAATACAACAGGATTTGTAATTTTAAATTTACATTAGGATTTTCCCAGGGAACTGCTGCAAATGACATTCTTTTTATGGCCAATAATGTGAGGTCACAGAGAGCTTTGGTTTTGGAGGATTTTCTAATGGAAGAGGGTATTTGTCGAATAGTCAGGAGTGATTGAAAATTCTCTAAATATTGAGATAATAATATCCTTTATATAATTGAGGTATCATATGTTTGTAACCTATTTTGGAGATCAGTGTACTTTCCTCCTTAATGAAATTCCATGTTTTAAGAGGTCGCAGTGGCCTAATGTTAAGAACTCGGTTTCGGGGTTCAAAACCCGTTTCCACTGAAAATCCGCTGTGTATGCAAGCTTCATGCACGCTTAATTAAACCATGCCTTAAAAAGATATTTGAGATACAGCCAAATAATCATCCGGCAAGAAGAAATTGAAACAACCCCTTGAAAAGTTTTCATGGTATTTTTAAAAAATAGTTTAACTTTGTTTCATGCTTTCATAACTGTATAAAGTTAGGTCTATAAGAAAATTCTTTCTTCTTATAAGAAAATTTTACTAGAACATTTCATAAATGTTTAAATTAAATATTAGATAGTTGAATCATCCAAGAGGTGATTTGTTTTTATTCATGAAAATTGAGCCTTGCTTATTAAAAGATAAGAACAAGTTAATTTTAATTTGCATCTGTTATCATATCACAGATAATATCTTCTTTAAGTTTCTTTAACTTCTTTTCTATCTTTTTTCAGTGTGTTTTCAGAAAAAAATTATTCACTTTTTCACGTTGGGATTGCATTTGCGAGAAATTCGCTATACTTTATTTCGCTAGTTTTAACGATACTTCTAAACTGATCTTCGTACATCTTTAAAATGGTTACTGACTTTTTTCTGCAAATCAAAGAATAAGCTTCAGACTTTATAGTAAAATACGCTAAATACCATTTACCTATAATTCTCGTTAATTTTTTCTTTGAGTATTAATATTTATTAAATTAGTAACGAAACTCGCCAAAAAAATAAGATCTTCATTTTACGAATAAAATCTTACATTAGCAGCTAATATATGAATAATTATTTTATAATGCTGGATATTTGATCATTTTTCTTGTTAAATGTAACGAGGTTTCGAATGTCTCAGTGAAAAATCAGGTAATTATATGCTCGATACTAAGAAATGTGGTTTCAGACATATAAAGTATTCAAAATGGCCCTCACAGCTAAAAGAATATTTTTATAAAATCTGAAGAAACACTGATATTTTTAATGAATGGATAGTTTTCTGGTTTGTTTATTTGCGTGTAAGTAGGTTTTTCGCTCATACTATCAACTTCCGGTGATAATGTTAAGTCAAAGGGAATCAACAAAATTTCAACACTCTGTTTGAAGATATTAATTAATGTTTAAAGTGGAGTTTTCTAATGTTATTCCTTAAGAATACTTGAAATAATTTTAAATTTAATATTTCTATTGTTGTAGCGCTCAATGTTTACTTAAAATAAGAGCCTAATTTTGTGGAAAGGTTGCCATAATTATTCTTTGCCGCTCTTTTAGTTGACTTTCAAGGTTTGTTTGCCGGTTAAAGTTTTAACCATACGATTTCGATAATCACTGAATTTTAAATTTTTAACCAAACGATTTAGCTAATACCAATAGTTTCCATTTAGAATTTAAATGCTTTAACAGCTTTTTTAACCGATTTAAAAAGAAAGGATTACACAAACTCAAAGAACACGGAATTCATATTCACGGCCTTATGTACTAAAGAAAAACTGACTAGAACTTAGCGCTTGATAGTTTGCTAATGTATTTGGCGATTGCTTAAATTGGAGCGTTACAGGAAAACGGTCTGTGAATCCAAAATGAACAAACCAGAAAACTCGTCCATACCATTTAGAAAGCTATTGAGCTTTTCTCAATATTTTTCAGTTTATATCTGCAAACGATTTTAATAATCTGTAAATATGGACAAATATTAGTGTTGTCATTGCGGGCGATTTCCTTACTCCTTAGTGTGATATGAATTATATTTGTGTCAATTGCTGTAAGATTTTTATTTTCCTCTATACTTAGTACACTAATAGGAAAAATAGTAAACGTCAAAAATTCGACCTCGAATTTTTGATGAATCTCGACTTTATGGACTCAGACCAAACCATTTTTTGAATTATACCTCGCTCTCTGTGTGTCTGTGAACGCGTTAACTACGCTTCAAATTAGACGGGTGAAATTGGTATGTATTTTAACACCAAAATCGTGGATTTCGATAAAATTTTCAACAAACTGCGTAAGTGGGAAGTTTTTTTGCAAGTGAGCTCGATGACTCGGTTAGATAAACAGGCTAGACGGGTTAAAATATGATATTGTTCTTCCTCTGATTTGGAAACCCTCCTTACACCAGAAAAGCGTTAGAAAGAAAACAGAACAATTAATTATCAGCAGGTACTTTTATTTTCGGTGTTCGAAATTCTCTCCGCCAGCTACAGTGCACATCTGGAATCTTTTTTTGGATTTTTTGCTGCAGATTTTGTAATATATTAGGTTAAACGTAAGAGATATGCAAGAGTGTTGGAAATCGCGACCAAACAAATGCGCGTTTTACACCTTTCGTTCTTAGCATTATTGCACTCAAGGTATCTCTTCGTACTAAATCAAAGACGCTCTACAATTTTGTAATTTACTCGTTTCGTGTATCTTGTACCGTTCTCGAGATAGGAACGCTAACTCTGTTGTTTGCCGCCAGGTGGCGCTGTAACCAATCTCACCGTGGTCACTTTACAATACCTAGACACCAAATTTGTGGCGATAGCTGTTGCCGTTCTCAAGCTAATGAGGGGTAGAACGACTTTAGAGGTCACCCTGTATTTGCAACGTATCTTGTGTATGAAGCGCAAAAACACGATGAAAGCAGGACAGGAATTTCTGACATATTACCGAGATCAATGAGCCACGCAGTACTCATTTGTGAGTTTGGAAATGGTCCACGGCCAAGACACCACCGACTGGCAAAAGGAAGATGTTTGATTGGGAATATTGTCCACAAAATTGCAGGAATTCCGATGTTCTTGATAAGTGTAATGATCTACCGTAATTCCAATGCATAAGCAATGAGATTTTTCAGGGACGCTGAGAACCGATCGGGGTGCGGGACAAGGTACGGTGAAACGGGCACCCCACACTGGCATGCGGGACCCCTTGCGAATTATTACGGTGGTGACCAATCAGCGGACGATAGTCTTTATTCCATTTATCAAGTCACGTCGAGTATGTTTGAGAAAATCTTATTTCTAAGCACATACTGCAATTTCAATTAATATAATGAGAGTATCATTTTTTGCACTTAAAACGCTCCATACCTTATGGGTGAGTGGGTCTGCGTGGGTAATAAACAAATAAATAATATAATGAGAGTGTGGAAGATTTATATTCAGAGAAAATAAATGTAAAAATATAGTTCAACTTAGATTCTCAGTTTGTCACAGATAAAAATAAAACACTCTTGAAAATGAAAAAATTATATATATTTTTCTTCATCCCGGTAATTTTGCACTTCCAGCCACCACCACCACCCTCTTTCGGCGAGCCTGGTGTTTTTAGGAAGAAAAAATCCCCGAAGATGAAATCTTAATATAAATAAAAGCCATTGTGGGTTTGTATGTTTGTATATATGTTTGTATGTATGTTTGTATCTATGTTCCACATCTCCTCCTAAACTACGGCACTGATTTCAACCAAACTTTGAACACTTATTAATTAAGACTAGGGTAAGATTACTGTCAACTGTTTAAAGCGCTAAAGTTAATTAAACAGTCAGTTAATTAAAAAGTAACCGAAACCGTTTTTCCGCTGTAAGTTCGGAGAAAATTATCCCCCGAATATTATTTTTATACCATCTTAAAGTTCAAAATTTTACCTTTTTAATGATATCAATTTTATATCTGTGACATTTTTCTTTCAATTTGTATTAATTTTTCAAAATTTAAAAAAAACGTTGACACGCAGACGATTTTAAAATAAATCAAATTTAATGATACTAGAATTGATACTGATGAGTTGCTAGGCAACGGTGTAATTACTTTGCCATTATTTTTTCTGTTTATTTGTTTTCAAATATCGTTTGGCAATGTTTTCATTGGTTCTTAAAGAATTCTAAAGCTTATTTAATTAGATTAAAAAATCACTGCAGTTCATATCACCTGTCATTTTTACCTGCGTTTCCGAAGAAATAATAAATGCTTAATAATATATTAAATGAGAAAGTGTGTCTGTCTGTTTGTTACGCTTTCACGGCCAAACTACACGTAGAATAACTTATTTTGAATGTCAAACATCACGTGATCATAAAGAAAGCCGCGATTATGTGATCTTTCAGAGAAAATAAACACATAATTTATTAATGGAATAATAAATGTAATTACTCAACTCGACGCCTGATTTTCATTTTTCGAGTTTGCAGTCTATTTAATTTTAGTGATTTATACTTTTCCATATCAGATTTTATTCAAGAAGCTGTCGATAAATTGACGTCGGGACAGAAATCTATTGATAGATAGAATATAGCTGCAAGAGTTTTTAGATTAAAATTTAAAAACTAAAGTTTATTATAACTAAAGGAAAATATGCGACGATATAGTATTTTGTTTTATGTATTCTTTTAAATGGTAGAAGTGGATGACATATAGCATGATGGGTGGTACACAGATTATAAGGGCCTGATGATACCATTGAGTACAATGATGTAATTTACAATAACGGAGAATATATGAGGAATAGAGAATGATTGTTGAATTAGTAATTTTGGCACTGATTAATGAAAGTTTAAGTCAGATAAATAAAAAAAAATATATGTGTTACAAGTAACATCATATCCTGTAGAGTTCTTGAACTCCTTAGAATTGTCAGGGGTACCTTCCGACAAGCTGATATTAAAAGTCGGTGTGCCAGTACTATTGATACGGAACCTCGATGTACCGAGACTGAGCACGGTTACAAATTGCACACCTAGGTCCAAACGTCGTGAGAGTGTTTAAAAACGAGAGTGTTTTAATTTCAAGCATTCCGATAATACCGAAGGATTTGCCACCCAATTTCAAAAGGTAGGCTCAGGGCCAGACACTCAAAGGGGCAGGCGTACATTTGGAAAACCATATTTTTCCCATAGGCAACATATGTGACGTGTTCACGTGTGTCCAGACCACAAAACCTCTACATCCGTGCAAAAAACGTAAAACAAAAAACGTAGTATACAAAAGTGTGTTAGCATAGATAAAAAAAATTACCTAACTATAACAGCAAACACTCCTGTTAGTCGTCCAATAATGTAATATCAACCGTCAAAACTTTTAATTTTCCCTTTCAACATGTAACGAAACATTTACATTCGTGAATTTAAAAAAATTAATACTTCAAATTCTTCGCGCACGAAGTCGCGGGTTACAGCTAGTATTGCTATAAAAACGATACTATCCGTGATGAATCTTCAGCACGTGACCGCTCGGATACCATTAATTTCACCTAAAGCAGGAACTAGTTGTTTTCTTAGAACCTGCCTACTAAACTATGATTGAACCATTCATAGAGCCATATGCGTTCAGGATTACATCGCAGAAATGAACTAGATGTTTCACATTTGACTTTGTCAGCCAATTCACCTAACCTCAACGTTGTCGAGAAAACTTTGTACTCTTTGTAATGTACTCTTCAGACACATCCGCAATCGACTAAATCGAAAGACTAGAAGGCATTGACCACTACAGTTCTTATCTGGCTCAATGTTGCTTACATGTCCCGTAAGATGAAAGTTATCATCACATTTTAACAACGAATAATTATTTCAAAAATACGTAATATTTTGTACAGATGTTTATAATTGAAATTTTTTAGAAACTTCTTGAAAGGTAGCGGCGACGTGAAAAATGTTTTCTACAAATATTTCTAACTTAGGTAAATTTTATTTTCAGATCATATTTACTTTTAACTTTTGGTTTCAAAGAGGATTTTAAAAAAATATTGTAATTTTGTTTGAGAAGTTATTTTAGTTCCTGTAAAATAAAAGAAATAGCAAACACAAAGGATTTACATTTTATTTCTCTGAAAGACGAAATCTTTATTTGTATTTGAAAAACTTCCAATAACTACTTGAAACGTAGTTTCAATGTAGAAACTAGACACCTGCTGTTGTTTTTACCTATATCTTATCTTCTGATTCTAGAAATGGTTCCACTTCATCTGTGGTCACAAATATTCTCCTTCTAGCTTCTTTCTGCCTCCTCTTTTAATGATAGGTCTGTTAAAAATATAAACACTCATAAAAATTGTAAAAGTAAACAATTTCTTATCAACACTGCATACGGTAAGTGGAGAGGTTTAAATGAGAGAAAAAATTGAAGTAAAACTTATTTTAAGAGGACCTTTACACTATGACACACCCCTGCCTCCAGAGAGAAAGATCCCAGGTTTTCAGTTTGGATGATCAGATTTTAAGAGGACCGTGTGTCATCAAATTTTGTGACGGAAATAAAAGTGACATTTTCAGATACTAAAACTTAAAATTCATGAGATATATGTGAGATTTGTTCCTGTCACCACTAGATGGCGCAGCGACGCTTATGTTACAACGCTACTCGATTTCACTGAGGTTAAGATGTCAGAGTGAGATAGGAAAGCTCTCGAGTAGGAGAGATCCGTTGTCTTTAGCTCCTGCGAAGGGGAGGTTTAACAAATGATCGGCAACTGACCGCACGTAGGTGGTCAACCACAGCATGTACGCAGCAGTGAGAGTGCCCTTATATAAATTCTCCGACATGTGGATATTATTTCTGATTTTATAGCTAAACTATCACCTGTAAATATACCATCACCATCTTTCTATATCAGCATAGTATAAATAAAGGATATGTTACTTCAAGGGTGATTAATTGGTTTAACTGTATGTACTTGCGTTAGACAGTAGCTTTGGCGCACGAGTTCAGTTTTATTATTATGATTTAACCATCATAGAAATCGTTAAATATTCATAATGAACTTAACCAGCTAATTAAAATTTCAAGTTGCCATGTGCCTAGATCAGTTTAACCGATACAGATTTTAGATAGTAAGTTGTTTGCCACACCATTCCACCTGTTTCATATTTAAAAATCCACCGTAATGTGAAATGATGTTAATGTTCTATCAAGTGGTGGTCATCGAGACCGCTGAATGGAATTTTATCTATAAAATTATCTATCTATCGACCTGCAGAGAAATACCGCCAATATGTGTTATTTTTTTACCCAATTCTATTATTTTTTATCACAAAAGTATATCTGAGCATCATTTGACACATTTCTTCTTTAGACTTGGAAAAAACGTGTTCGTAATGGGTTTTTAATACATTGTTACAACATCTATTAAATTATTTTGAAACATTATGTGTGAAAGCTGCCGGCAGAGGCAAATTAACTGAAAAAATTGAATAAAACTTAATTTTAAAAAGAATTTACTAAATTTTTCTTTGCATATTCTTAATACATTACAAATGTATTAAATTAAAACGTTACATAACCACATGAGTGGCAATAATCATGATAGCAGAAACCCAAAATTTCAAACTTTCATCGTATTTTGGTGGAAGTGGCAAATATTAAAACCTTGTAACATGATTTCTTTTCCCGTTTCAAAAAACATAACCACAACTCGTAGCATCCAAAAAGTTCACGTCTCAAGCGCATTATACACCTGATAGTCTTAACTATGAACCCCTTCTGTAACGAAAATACATTTCATCCAACTCTTATGTTATAAAATTCAGGGTTTTTTTTTTTCCTTACATGCTGCTTTTTTATATTTTGTCATCTCAGCATATCAAGCACGAAAATCAATTTTATAATCCTTATTTGTTATGTGATTCCTATATATCTGTGTGCAGCCTATCCTACCTATCAGCTTGTACACGCTTTGTTGAATTACCATGCATAAACATCATTATATGTAATATTTAATTCTAATCAATAACAACTAAAATTGAGAGATCGAAAAATGTCACACGTTATATCACTGCACGCATGTAAATAGTCCTGAACCCGATTCTGATACATATAAAAAAGGCTTATTCTCTCTTTATTTTCCTTATTATTATTTTATTTTAATGTTATTTAGTTATTAAGCAAGAAATTGTGCATAGGAAAGTTTGAAAATGCGTATAGGAAATTTGAAATTTCGAGAAATTGTGTTGGTTGCTTTAGCCTTTTTCCTATGAAGCGGTGTACCTTGTGTCGAATTTTTTGTGCTCGAATTTGCTGGCGTTCTTTGGAACTGTCAGTGACTCGAAATTTGTATGTCCGTAAGGACAGGTCAAATTACTAGTTATATCATAATATAATAGAATTATTATTAATTTGATACCTTGAACCATGTTATACATTTTAGGTATAATACATCTTATTATCATTCACATTAATCTAAATTACCTTTTACTTATATTATTATTATTTACTTTGAATTGTTTTTATTGCATTATTTATTTTTATTATCTATAATTTATATTTATTTATATCTTAATTATTTATCTATATTATATATCCTTTTTATTTTTCCTTTACTTTCATTTTTAATTTATATTTTATTTTTTACTGCTGATATATTGATGGAAATTGTAATAGGCAGCGTGTCTGAACATTTTTCGTGAATTCCAGGTTTGTCTTGTCTTAACGAACTCTCGTTCTATTACCCGCACATTCTCTGCGGATTGATTGGTTTCTTCTTCATGAGTATTATTATGCCAATTGTACTCAAATTTCCGTTCCCAGTTGGACCCAGTGCTGTTGTTGATTATTGGTTCCCAACCCCAGTTGCCGACATTAGGAATAATAAAATTTTAAATTTAAAACGAAAATTGTTTAGTTTTGTAGAACTTTTCCTATAGCCCTAATACTCTACAAAAGATTTATGCTATTCATTGATAATGTGGTCTCTTGTAATTTCTACGCGCTGTCAACTTGAATTGAACTAATCAAACTCAAAAGAATTCCTACCGCTGCCTTTGGTGGGCAATCGCTTGGTAAGACGCATGGGCTGAGGAATGTGGAATCCAGCTGAATGTATCCTGGAAAGCATCCGCACCTCAGGACTTTGGCCTTCTGGCAGAATCTAGGATATTTGTGGCATCTCTCTCCACAGTCAGCGAAGTAGTCGTAAGTCTTGTTCCCTTGGCAGTCTCCTTGGAATTCTGCGAAGTAACGATAAAGAACTTATTACCTATCGATAAGAAAAATTTATGAGCGTAGAGAGAATTAATGCTTCAGTTTCGTGACGCCAGAGTGTGAAAAGACGATTGGTACTTTTACGAATATTTTTTAACCATTTAAAGTAGCAATAGAATAATAGATAGTCGCAATAATTCTAATGTCAGATGAAAATAATAAAAATTTTAAAATCTTGTTTTATTTTTATTACGGAACTAAAAAGTGGGAAATTATTTTATTATTAGATTTCTGGAGATCTAAACAAAATAATAAAAATGAAAGGCCGTATTAGAAAGATTCTAAGTAAATAAGAATTTTAATAGAATTATTAACATTTTTTAAAATTTTTTTAACCTTCTAAACGATCGAACAGGTTCTTTCTGTTTCTCCTGTTCAATTCAAAAGCAGACAATTCATGTCTGTAAAAGTATTTTGTTTTTAAATCCCACGAATAAAATACTCTTAAGATTTTAGGGATTTTATTAAATACAAAAAAAGTTTGGTTTATTTTCTTTAGAATCTAAGTTATCAGACCTTAAAGCTATTAAAGCAAAATAATTAGACGCTAAAGGGGTTAATCAATGTTTAGGAATGTTTTTCTTTGCCGTATTGTTTTCAGTGACCCACACCTTTAAGGTTTTATTTTGCCTTCCAAAATTTGATTTAAAAAATTATTTTCTGCTTTCTAGTACATTAATGAAAGCGTTTTTGTAAAAAATTTTATTTTATAATTGATTATTTTCTACTTTTGATTTGTTATTATATTTCCTAATTCATTATTTTAATTATTCATTAAAACTTGCAATCAATTTTTTCTCAAATTTCTCATCAGATGGCGCAACTTGTAGGGAATAATATTTATATTAAAATTGATATTTTTATTTGTAATTAAGTTTTTTAAAAATTAGAATATGCCCTTGTCACTAAGAAGACACCACTGCACAAAATTTCAGAATTCTAGTTTATCTGCAAGTGAATGCAAAATCGATTACAAAATTCCATCTTACAATCCTGAAGGAAGTTAAGTCAAACAAAATCGTTTGAAAAAAAGAATTGTTTGAATATTTTCACTATACCATCGATAAAATTACGATAGTAAACTTTAGATAATGCCCTTACTTCATACCATTTGAAGTTGTAGCCTTATAAGCTTTTCATAATAGATAAAAAAAAAGCAAAAGATTTCAAGCATTAAATCAAAGTAAATTTCATGCCAAAATTATTTAATTAATAGTTTTAAAGTTATTACTGTTAAAGAAATTGAGAAAATTTCTGTAACTGCACTGACAACTATTTATGTTTAACTTATAACTAAAAAAGGAAGTATGTTATGAACATTTTTAATACGGGGAAAACATTCCAAAATACAAAAACAATCGCTAAATGAAGTGACATTAAACGAGACGTCAACCTGTAAGTAATAATGGTTATAGATGAAATAAACAACAATAAAAATACACTTTTTTTGTTAAATTTTACATATATTAATTTTTCGCTTCTTCAGTGTTTTATACTTTTGAAATAAATAAACTTACTTGAAATAAGTGTAGTAAACCTTCGATTTAACGGACGGAATTTTCATTAATATTCTTGATCTATTCTCTTTTCCAAAGATTTGGGAACTTTATTTCATCCTTTTAATAAGCATTTGTAAGCACTTTTATTTTACTATATGGTATGCATATTAAATATTTAATATTTAAGTGGCAAAACAGAATTTCAAGCGTAATATCCTATTTTAAATACACCACACAATTCTCGATTTCACTGACTTTTGACTTTACGTTCACTCTTTTACTCCAATTAATGGAATTGCTGGTTTTTTTTATACTTTTATTTATTTATTTAGTGATAAGAAATATTCTTCCTCATTTGAATCAGTCTCTCATGTATATCTCCCATTAATTAAATCAGAAGCGCACTCTTTAATGCAGCTGCTGCTGTTATACAAGCTTCTGTATTTCTTTGTTTGCATTTTCGGTCATAAAGTTGTTTGAATTACTTCAACGTTCTCATTATATAAATATATTAACTACTAACCATGTATTTCATGAAATTTAACAAAATTGTGAACACGTAATAAAACGGCTATCAACATTTTCATCGTGCTTTGTTAAAGTTTTAGCGGCTAATGATATCTTCTGAAGAGGCCTAGATCTAGTCCAAGCTACTGACTTCGAAAGATTTAGTTTTTTCAATGGTTAAGAAGTTGAAACAAATTGGAAGAATCTTTTTTTTTAACAAAAAATACTTTTTTTTCTAAGTTTAAAGATGCTCATATACCATACTTTTAAAGTTACAAAAGGCCTTTTCAATTTTAATTAAATAATATGCACTGATAGCAATGTGATGATACATTGTTTGCGATTAGTATTTCAATGGTCAGCTGCTAGTGGAAAAGTTATTCATAAAATTCCCAAGAGGTGTTCATTAAGTTTATTTCGAGTAGCTTTAAATCTATGATATATTGTAAAATAAGGGTTATCTCTTAAAATTTTACTTTCGTCTCTTCAAAATGAAGGTAATGTAAATTTTCATATTTGCGTTGTAAAATGTTCCATTAAAATCATTTTATTTTTTTTCTTTATAAAAGATTCCATTAAAAGGAATGATTTATTGGATAGAAAGGCAAGTTGCGTTATTCGTATGATCTACAAATCTGACTATGTTATTATAGGCTCGTGTGATCTACACAGTAGGGTACTATATAAATACAAGTAGCGCCTGCATGTGATATTTATATAGCTATGTAGCTTTTCCCTTCCACATCTTCCCCAGTCCGGCTGTCTAAAACCCCAACAAGGCCTATGGATGCGAACCTTGACCCACTCATTTAACAGCATCAAAATTCTTGAAGGGAATTTCGCCATTTATTTTGCTGTTCTTCTCTTTGAGACCCAATGGTCTATTGTCTCTTGACTCCCATTTAGATGAACTTTTCCCATCCACCCACTTCTCTAGTGACCAAGGCGTTTAAGTGTTTCGACCGGGCAGTAACAAAGTTTTGAGTGCAAAGTATTAACAATAGTTTAACTGTAGGTTTAATTTTGTTCGTTGAGTTTTTTTCCAAATGTGACTGAAATTATTAAGTAAATGTCAAAATTTATTTCACTAATGAAGTAAATTTTATGATTCAGCAACTGAAGTTGAAATAGTATTTAATTAAGCCAAACTGACTATTTATACTAAGATATTGATTTGTTGGCATTTCAGTCATTTAAGGATTTGGCTTCTAAGGATTTTGGCTGTAGGCATTACGACCTAGACCTCATCTACGAACTTACTCAAGACTTTCTTTTACGAGAGGGACTAATAATCATTTCTGCGATACGTAGACGACAGTGGAATAGTCACCTGTATCACGTCAGCTATACTACCCACAATAGAAAAAAAAAACGTAAAAACAATGGCGAAACGTCATTAAGCAGAATTGTGGAAATCTCTGCCGCGATTGCATTGGAAGAATACTAAGGAATTTTTTCGTTTTAAGTTTTCTAACTTTTAGTATACAACCGACACACATTTACTCTCCAAGCGGATGAACCGTTTTTTCCATCAAAGACATTCTTTCCGAAAGCGTTTGAGATGTGTTTCTTAGCTTCGTGTTACTTTTTCCAAAAGAAACCTTTTTTCCTTGGCTGTGTTGTATTATAATTCAGCTATCTTTTTATTTTCGTCTGTTCATTCTCGCACTTAATGATTTGCTTGAGGCATTGATGGATTATTGTTATAAGTATGACATGGCCCTCAGTTGGTAGGAATTTGAAAACTGATCAATTCTTGTAGAAAGAAAAGCAGTTAATCGGATCTTTCGCAGCTAAAACTAGGGAGTGGGGCAAGAAGTGAAAAGTCTTCGTTAAAGGCAAACATCTGATATAGGATACGATGATATTTTTAAAGCATCTGATATCTGACAAAACTGCACTGAATAATAAAGCGATTGGACTTTAAGTAAGAAATTTTAATTTCATTCCCACAATCCTAATGATCTGAGGCACATTTATTGTTATGTAAATTTAAGCAACAGTCATGTCTTGAGGGTTTAAAATCTTCCACCGAGAAAGATTCACTGAAATCCTCTTTATGCTGTTTTTAAGGATATCACAAATTCCAACGTTAAATCTTACGAATTCTCCAATTTGCGAGATGCGAGACAATTCTGAGACTTGCAAAATTTTGAAGCCAGCAGTTCAACCTGACACACAGTCAGTAAAACCAGTACAATCTCTTTGGCACAATCATTTCAACCTTTCAAACATGATATATATGAAATTTACCTCCTCTCTCGTTTGTAAACCTGCTCTCATTTACTTGTATTTATTTATTTAGCTTATTTGTTTATTCATAGCATGGCACTATTATTAATGAGATATACGCCGAAATGCTTTTCTTCCCACTTTCAATGAAAACTTCACTTTTTATGATTATTTAAAGCCAAAACCATATTTTATAGATTTCAATTTCATTATTTTTTTTTTAGTTTTTCGTTACTATGGAAGAATTACTGTAGATTTTATTTCTTAATACATATAAAAGGTTTCTTAAATTATGGGTCGAAAGTGCTTTTGTGGCAGTTTAGATAAAATGCTTTTATATCGTATTCTTCAATATTAATCAACACAATCAATTTGAAAAGTGACCTTCATTTGAAAGTCCACTAGAAGAGTCAAACTAAACATATTCAATAAAAAATTCTGTTCTGATTGTATCTAATTATTACTTGATTTTCGTGTTTTATTTTCTTACGAATTCAATCGAATCGTTCGAATTTATGTGTTTGTAAGATTGAAATTACTGTTTTTGCTGCACAGACTTCAGTTTTTTCGAAATCTTTTAAACAATGATAATAATCAGCAAATGAGAGAATCTTAAATAAAAAAATACCATTGAAAAACAATTTATTTATGTAATTTCTCTGAAAACAAGAATATATTTTTTTTTCACATTTTTAACACGACTTATTTTCTTAGGCTGATAACTACATAATATCCCACTTTATGCTTAGCATGAAAATCTTATAACCTTTTAACGAATAATTTTTCTAGTAATGATGTATTAAAATATTTCTGAGATTTAGATAATTTAAGAAAAGAAATTCATGTAGCTTATTATATAAAATTAAGTTATTAATTAATATGCTTAATTAATAATTGATTATCAGACCAAGACACTTCGTTATCGCTGGAAATAAGGAATGGAAACATCTAGAACTAAAAATTTGTCGAGAAAATACACCAATCTTTGTTTCCAGTGTAAGTCTTAATATATAACCAAAAATAATAATGATATAAATAATAATTAATAAATAAAAGCTAAATATAAATAATAATTATTAACTGATTATCAATTTCATTTTTAAAACTACAGTATGTGTTCAAAGACTTTATTAATACATTTTGTGGCTTATGAAGTTCAAATTACAGGTGGTAAGATAGCTCACAGTAGACACAGTGGCAGCTCGTCCATAAGGGCTGCGGAGCTGCAGTCCCCCTAAAATTTTTTTAAAGCTTGCATTGTCGTTTTTATTCTTATTTGATTACTATTCCGCTTTAAGAGTTTAATAATCAACGAAAATAGCGGCAAAAAGTAATAATAAACGTCACAGGAAGACGGAAAATTAATCAACAAGTAAGAGAGACGCAGGCTTGAGCTGCAGCGGCTTTCGCCCCTCCGAAGGAACGGAATTCTCACCCTGAGCGATAAAATCAGAAGGAAAAAGCAACCCTTTCTCCGTAAAATTTAGAGGCACTCTGAGCTGCAGCAACCGAAGACTGCACTTGGCGCGCGACTTCCGCTTTTGCCGACCTCATTTTGCTTTTTATCGCTTTCGCTTAATAATCCAGTCATTAGGTAGTTTTTTAAAGCAAATCTGGAGGAGTTGTAATTTTTTGCTCCTTTATGTTTTTGGGGTGCTGATAACAAATCTGAGGTTTGCCACCGAAAATTATTTTGGAATTTTAGTTATAGCCAAAACCATTTTTTAACTATCAATTTTTGGTATATCGTCATTAAATATCAAAGTAATCAACACAGAATTTCCTACAACTTGGGTCTACGCAACTTTTGCAGCACTGTTTGTTTCTAAGCTGACGAGCCGCAACTGTGTAGACATTTAAAAATTGATGAATTTGGTGGTAAGCATACTTCCCACAGCCTTAAAAAGAGTTTAGTTCTTCAGAAATGAACAATACTTACGGTGTTCTACATCTATGGCTGAATAATTCTGTAAAGGTAGGGTTGGTGGAGTGGGTGCTTTTTTTTCTTCGGAACCAGCAACAAAGACAACAGCTAAACTTAGAAGAATAAAGAGCTTCATGGTGAGCGACACTCTTTCACGAGAGAAATTCAATAAATATAACACGGAACACTTTTCTTAGAGTCATTGAGAGCTATCAACATCCATAAATGTATTACGTCATGAAACACTATAACGTTCTAGATAAAATGATAACATATTTTTTTATTTCTTTCTTCACCTGAATTTTTTAATAATTCAACAGAAAAAAGGTAGCCTCAGACATAGAAATACGATTGATTCAACAGATCTCAATATGTATGAACTATTGAGATTTCATTTTATTATATATGCTGACTAAGAAGTTCTTGTTCATCATGTTCAATAGTGCATGGTAATTTAATTTTAACTTTTAAAGGCGAAAATTTCAGTCTTTAATAACAGTTCTTAATAGCAACAATAAAAAATCAGCCCAAACACCTATTTTGTAAATGGTATAGAAATAGATAAAAAATATTGCTCTTTGTTCAAAGATCATAATACAATAACAAAAAAAATTTGGACAGCTGCTCGTTTTGACTGTTTATTTCAGCTTCTAGAGAATTCTGTTTATTTTCAAACAGGTAGTCATAAACAGTTATTTAATACAACTTCTAGGTATTGTCTGATAGCAAAGAGTTTAGAGCAACAAATTATTTCTTAATGTTAAGAAGCGTAGCATTCTTAGTTGTACTCTCAATTCAACATCTCAACATTTATTTATTCTCATCGAATCAGCAATTTTCTTTTATTTAACTTGCTCATGTAGGCCTTATTTTTTTATGTAAATCTCGATTTTACACTGTATATTGATGGCATAATTTCAAAAGCTTATAAAATGATTGAAATTCTAAAGCTTACAATTAACGATTTTTCTGATGAACAACTTTTAAAAGCTTTATATTTCAGTTTTGCCTGCTATTGAATACTGTAATTTTATTTGGGATCAATATTATTAAAATGCAAAATTCTATGGCAAATAGAAATGAAATTCAAGCCATATTTATTTTACAAAACTAATCATACTTTCTCCCAGAATATATATTCATCTTATCTGTGTAATAAATATTTCCATATATCTAGTTTTATATCCCAAAGAAATTTTTGTCTTATATTATTTTTAAGTCATCAATTATATGATTGATTGGTTGTTTGACTGTACTCACATATTCAATTGTATCAATTTTTCTGAATCGATCAGAACTTCAGAGACGAGAGCAGAAAGTGTTTGTGAAATTCAATTACGTTAATAACACTTGGGAACTTTTTTTCTCATTTTCTGTTACGTAAAACTTTTCAACCGATTTAAGATATTTGTTATTCCTGAATTCAAATCTGATATCCATTTCTCTATACAAACTCAAGTTTTTATGCTGTTTGATATTATATACTACTAAATGACCAAAAGTCCCAGGCTATCGACTAAAGAATTACGCTAGCTTAGATGCTTACTCTAGTGGCTCGGAATTCCTATGGTTTTGGCAAGAACCCACAAATCATATAATTATATTCTATTTTTCCAGGACAATAAAGGGCATCAGCAAGAAAAATCATCACAATTCCATAATTATATTCTATCATCTGTTCGACAGCTGTTATTTTTGGATAATATTAAGCTCAATCTAAATTGTGCATCATTGCTTAATGGTAATGTGTATGGAGTGATACTAGATCGCCGTTCAGTATATTTGCGAAAAGATTATGACAATATTAAAATGTTCATTGACTTACTTATATATCATGAGCAAAATAATATCAAATTGCTAATAATTAGAGCATGTGTATTGACTTGAAAATGGTTAACATCCTCCTTGACCAATAGTGAGGGTTCACAAAATGTCCAAGCTGTCTTGCGTGTGGGACCGCTGATCTCGAGAGAAACATTGGAAGGAGTGACCTATCCGTGAAACTCTGGAAGAAGGCATGCAAAACATTGGGAGTGACCCAACTGTTAGCCGAGATATTATAGTTTTTCCTCCACTTCACGTGAAGAATGGCTTGATAGAGCAGTCTATCAAGGCATTGAATGCTGATAATTTCAATATGTGCTTTCTTCTTTCCCGGCTCTGTCATTTGAGATTATTAAGGCAGGAGTGTTCGAGGATCTCAAATTCGTACCCTTGTGCGCAACCGTGAATTTGCCAGGGAGATAAATGAACAGGAGTAGTCACCGTGGCTGCCTTTTAAGGTTGAAATGCAAAATTTTTATGATAACAGGAAGGCAGATAAGTATGAGATTCTGGTCACTAGAATGACTTTTTGTGAATTCAGGTGCAACATGAATGTAAAGCTCTATTTCCATATCCTCGACCAATTTCCCAGTCTTGGGGATAGAAGTGATGAACAGGAAGAGCACTTTCATCGAGATTTCAAGACGATGAAAGAGTTTCAAGACTACCAAGGCCGCTGGAACAAACATATTATGGCGGGCTACTGCTGGAGCATCAAACAATATTACCTCATAAAGTACAAAAAAGCAAAATTTACAAGTGCAAATTCTTGTCTGTATAGTGTCAATTCTGTAGTAGTGAATTTTTGTGTTATTTATAATATTGTATTATTTATAATAATGTTATTTTGGCCGAGCTATGCAACACACGCGATAAAATGAAATGAATCGAACTTTGAAATGATAAAAACGTAAGACACAACTTAAAACGAAAAATTTAAATTCCCGTGGTACAACACGACACGATATATTTTGTAACATGACTTAGTATTACACAATCCTTGATACCAGGTCAAAATTGAATTCTAGAGGAGTCTCAAAAGAGAGTTTGCTCTATAAATGGGAGACATATTCAGAGATTTGACTAAGTTACAAGAAAATACTACCCTCCTACTTTTGGATTTGTCATTGGAAGATAAAATCAGGTGTCTTTTTCGGCAGCCTGCAAAGTTATTACACTTGCCTTATCTCATAAGGAATCGCTCTAACAAGCACAGGTATGATTTTACAGTAGAAATTTGGAGTAAAACGATCTACACAGTGATTACAGAATCTATAAAATATCTGCTCTAAATGAGTAAATAACCGTTTAGTGATACAATAGTTGTATCAGTACGCTCACACAGTCTGCTGTTACATATCTGAGCCACTTGTAAGGAAGAGCATAATATGGAACCCACAGAACTAGAAGACAATAGTTCGTTGACTTTTACTCCTTATTCTTGAGGCAGGTACTATGCTCTGATAATATCAGAAACTTACAAGCAAAGCATTTTGTATCGTCCCCTGAAAATCATTTATTCGCATTTTTCACAATGAAATCCTTTTTTTAAGTTTATTTCCTTTTAATTGAAGAGATCTACTGACATATTCAATAGCCAAATACTGAATTGTCGAACTTCTCATCTCTGGAAAATTGTCTCAAAATATTACCATCTGTATAACTATAAAAGCTATAACAAATTAAAATTGAGAATGTAGGATTTCCAAATCCAAAATCGAAATGATTTCACTGCATTCAAACCAGAGACGAACGTCACACTTTTAAAAACGTGATTGTTTTCCACCATTAGGAATTTTATTTTGATTCAATAAAGGAAACCAGTGCTTGTATTACTGATTTATGTGTCTTCACGTTTTCCCAAAAGCACTGGCCTTGGAATTTTATGGTCATGTATTTGTTCGCCTTCTTTCGGTAATAGAGCTGATGGATAAACATCGTTAAAAGAGTATTATCGTATAGAGTCTGAATTAGTATCGATGCTTGTGCTCGCAATGAAATTTCGATTCAATGGATTTTTTTCCCAACAATATGGGATAAATCGGTGACTTATCTAAATTCAATGAACTTTCAAATTTGATTATTCATTTTCCAAGGCAAACGTGTTTTCCAAATTCATCAAAATCTGCTGTAAGAATTTTTTAAAAAGTGATTAGTTTCTTCGCCCCACCATTCAAATATGTTTAGAAAAAAATCCCAAAATTTAATCTTGTTGAACATGTACTCGCATACTGTTAATTCATTATGCAAAATGTTGAAATTACTTTGAACCTAGAACACACCAGCAGTGAATTAAATTTAATTATTTCGATGTTTGTTGGTTATTTTTTGGTTAGTTGATTTACGTAAATAAACTATTTAACCTTTTCGTTATGAGCACAAATTCTTTACCAACAGAACTTTTACTTTTGCTTACACCCTGGTGCAACTGCTGTAACTCTAAACGATTGGAAGGTCACTCCACCAAAAGTTTAACTAATCTGTCTAATTGACTACTCGTTTTGCTTCCAGGTTCTATTCAATTACTCCATTCGTTATGGATAGATTAATGAGGGATGGAAACGATGAGAAATGGCTTTCTTGTTGTTTTTTGACGTGAAAACGTCTTTCCGCTCGTTACAGTGATAGTCGGTCGAACTTGCCTGTGTGACAAAATACGGTCAGATTTGAATCGCTAATAACTACGAGACTAATAACGCGGAAAGAATGGTTGACCCCGCAACGGATAGATTATAACTGTAAGAGTTTGTCGCATAGTATTTGTTTTGCCTGTGACGTCATCGTACCAGTGTAGGCGTATGCACGTGATTGTTATGAATTAGCTTTATGTAAGGTTATAAATAAGTGCAGCGTGGAAACACGTTTAGCAAAGGAGGTTGATTCTGGTGTCATTTTAAAGAACTTGAGGAGTACTGCTAGGACCTAAAGTGAGACAATAAAAATATTTATCAAATTATAAGTGAAAATAATCGGAAATTGAATTGAAAATTTCAAACTCCGCATGTTTTTGGATTATAACATGCAGAGTTTTCTTTGGAATTATAGAAAACTTACAGAATACTTGACAATATGTAAAAGAAATATTGTATTAAACTTGGAATTCAAAAATTTGAATATTACGGGAAATATGAGCATTTGTAGTAAATAATGTTTTACTGCGCATACGCGAAATGTAGTCCTATATATTGTCAACAGATGGTGCCATATAATGCTACTCTAAATAAAACATAAGAAAGCCGCAGTTTGGGTCCTCGCCGTAGATTTTTCGTGAACACGTCGGGATAAAATCATAAAATAAGTGTTTCGTATTAATATATAATTTAATTATCAATCTCTTTAATACAATATTTACACAGAGTAGTATAATGGCATGTAACAAGGGTTTGTGCTAGCTTGTGATTTTTCTATTCTGTAAATATTATACTACTCTGTGTAAATATTGTATTAAAGAGATGGATAATTAAATTACATATTAATACGAAGCACTTGTTTCCTGATTTTATCCCGACATTTGCACGAAAAATCTACGGCCTCGGACCCGAACTGCGCCTTTCTTATGTCTTTTTTCTCATCATCCCCGCTGTAAGAGATTATTTAAACATTATTCTCAGCCTTAATCTTAAGGTTAAATCATGTATATCAAACTCGTGGTCTCTATCAAATGTATCTTCAACAATGAACTATAATGGCATGTAAACTAATTTATATAAAACTTTCATGACTAAGTTTATAGAATTCATAATTAGAGATTCGTTTTATAAAGAATCACAAAAGTCTCTAATTCCCGATTGATAGTGTGCTGTGTCTAAATAATGAACTTGTTCTCTTTCTGCCGATAGCACTGAATCCAGGTTACTCCGAAATATCTGATCAAATTGTAAGAATGGTAGAGTGAACCTAGATAAACATTTTGTCGTAGAATATAGGCCCGGGAATTACTGTAGATAAGAGCGCTAGTGGTTAGATAGTCGAAGGTTGTCTTTAGGTAAGGATTAGGTATGGAAATTACTGGATTTGTAAAGATATGCCTGTGTGGCGACTTGTAACACTAACAACTGTTCGAGTTTGCCGGTGTTTGTTCGAGTTAAGTTACTAAACTGATTCTGCAGTGTGAATACTATAATTTCCACTTTTATACAGTTACTATAAAATGTCTGTATTTGCTATGAATAATTAGTTTCAGTGTCTGTTAAGTACTAGTTCATCTTTGTTTACTGTTGTTAAGTTTAAGTAATAAATGTTGTTGTTTACAATATAGTGGCAGTGGCATATCATTTACAGAGACAACAGTGGTGACCCTGAACTTGCAGAAAATGCAACTCTTTTTCAACGGCTCTGTTTGCTCGAATAGCTACCATTTTGAAGTTCTTTTAGTCCAGATCGCCAATAACCACTTAGCCTTGCAACAAGTGGTCATAGTATTCTTCCAATATCTAAAGCGTTCAGGATCACCACTGATGATCCTGGACGCTTTAGATATTGGAGGAATACTATGGCTACCTATAACTCAACAACTGTGCGATCATCCTAGCGTCTATAAGCAGTAAAGATTGCAGCTGTTGAATTCACTGCTTCTGTGAAGGTTTATTTGTTTTAAGCCGTCAAATCTCTGATGTTCATTTGATTTTAAACTATCCTTACTTAAAAATTATTACACTTTTAAAAACCATTTTTAGTCCAGCTTATTATACGTTTACTAAGGATTTACACCCTATCAAACAATAAGGATTTACTCCAATAATTGCACTGTTATATTTAGTTTTCTATAACCTCTGCACTCGGGGTGAAACCGGGTACTTCAAGTGGCGTAAGACCGGGACAGTCAGTATTGATGATTATTCCGCTGAAGACTATAAAAACACATCAAACGTTGATTGTTTATATTTTAATGATGAATTTCTTTTAATTTAAATAACGAATAATGGTTAATCTAATGTAAAAACTGTCTTAGCTGTGCCTACAAAAGCTGGAGTGGCGCGGAGGAAGAAGACCACTGCTTTACATGTGAATTTTGTAACTAATATTCTTAAATTGTCATATAAAATAAAAACGATTGCAACTTTTCAGCTGAAAATCAAATTTTCCTAACTTTCCATAACGTTAAAATGTGTACCCGGTTTTATCCCACTAGTGGGATGAAACCGGGTAGTTTCACTTTATTTATATAAAAATGATTGAGAAAAAAGTAATGAAACTGTGACTTTTCTGGAAAGATATATTGTACTCCGATAACAATGAATATTTTAATAAAATTTGACAAGCTTTCTGTCGAATATTTCAGCTCCAGTGGGCCTTCGAACCCTAGTACCCGGTTTCACCCTACTTTCCTCTACGCCTACCACGTCAGATGATCCTATTACACAAATCTCTAAATTTTAACTCGCATACAGCGTATCAACGATTATTCGAAATATTTCATTTCATTAATGTTTATTCGTGTTGGAAAGGCCATCTTCATCTTAATCAGAGAAATATGTCTGTTTGTTGAACCTTAACATGAACGATGGCACTCTAAGACAGATATTAAATCTACAGTTCTCAAATCAGTTATGAAAAATTCATTGATTTTTCTTGAAAGCTTTTTATTTTTCTCATTCAGTTCGGAAGATTATTTGTTATTAATTCAGTTTTCTTATGTTTTTAGAACATAATTGAAGTTGCGATTGCTTTATTTCTCTTGCAGGTGCAGATATATCACACACACACAGGAAAAAGAAGGTCACAGGAAAAAAGAAGATACATATTTGAGAAGTTGCATGTTGGAAAATTCTATTTCAACAGTTAAGTATATGTTGCCAGAAATATGTACGCATTATTGTACAATCAGAACTTGTCAAAAGTATATAACTAAGTTACATGTTCAATATTATACAAGAAGCTGATATAAACGTCAAAAACAAGTATTTTCCCATCATCTCTTAAAAGATCGCAGACGAAATTTTAGGGTATAAATTGAAACGTTAGATGTTAGATTATTAAAAAGACTTTTTTAAGGCATGAGCAAGTAGCTGCTATCCGAACGCAAAAGCATCTTTCTAATTGTTACTTCACAAATGAAGATAAATAATGAGGAATACAGCTTCCATAAATGGGACCCAATTAGCACAATGTGCTCTTTAAAATTCATAAAATATATTTACAAGAAAATCATAGCGACACCGTGGAGATATCGTAAAATATCTTGGGGAGAACTCTTAAATAAATTACTGTTAACCCGCCAAATAAAAAATAAAAACAAATCTTGCCAGATAGCACAAAATACTCAACAAAATTTCTTCAATATATTTACAATATTTTGAAATATTGTAATTATCAAGGAATATTGCAAAAATTATATCATATCTTTTTGATTTTAGGATTGAGAGTGTTTCTTGGTCAGACGTAGATAATAACAGTTTTAGTTCTTTAAATAACTCATCAATCAGTTTGTAGCCCTAATATAAACTTGAATAACAGTTTGTAGATATTCCTTTAAGCAGTTACTGGACATTTTTTAATTAACTTTTAACTTCTAACATATTCTGGGGTTTCCTTCTCACAAAGCACGAAGGAGGAGGCATGAGAAATTCGTTCATGAATTAGAAGTCCATCCATCAAAGCGTGCTTCTTTTCTGTTCTCCATCAATCACATGCAAAATTGTGTATATTAATTTTTAAAAACTAAATTAATATAGGCAAGGGGAGTCCTCTATTTTTATTGGTGAGTTCCTCAATTCTTTTGTCTGTAACAGTCGTGGAAAAATGTATAAAGTCGCAAAAATGCATGACATAAGAATAGGAATAGATATAATATTTTTATGAAATGCAAATTTTTATGAAACGTAAGATACTTAAGGATATAATGATTCTGTACTGTCGCCCATACTTGCAAACATATAGAGCCAGAATGCATGCTCGAAAGTTTTCCAATTGGATAGATCGGGATTCCGAGGTGGCCAATGAAGAGTTTTTACCAAGAATTTGTAGGATATCTCTTTCAACTAGGACTTTGTAGAGTATGAAATATGAACAGATGCTTTGTCTTGTTGAAATTTTCAATCTCCTGATGTAATCAGAGGATAAATCGGCAACAAATTATCTGCCAGAATGTCATGATATAACACTAAATTCATTTTGTTTTTACAAAAAAAATTTGAGTTGCACCACCGGCTGCAAATGCGGACCAAACTATAACACATCCCCATCCGAATTAGCGTTTTGAAAAAAGCTCCTGTTCTTTATGCAGATCTTACCAGGAAAACTTAAATCTATCTAAATCATTTAAATAAAACATATTTTCGTCCGAAAACGCCACGTCATTCCAGTTGGTGCCAGCCGTTAAATGGTCCCGGACAAAATTTATAAGTGAAACAATATGCCGTTTAGAAAGTGGAGGTTTTCCATTCAATTTCTTGTACACATTTTTAGGATTTCTATGTAGTACATTTCTTATTGTTCGACTGACACACTGTAACTGGATCTCATCGTTATTTTTCAATAAAGGCATTTTTGCTTGCCAGCGAGCCTCTGGATCTGCCCTTATAGCTTTGAAGAAATTATCTTTGGTCTTCCTGTTCTCTTTCTGTAACATAGCTACCAGGTTTAATGATAAAGCGGTTAACTGCAGCCTTCGATATGCCAATTTTTCGTGCAATTTCAGCACCACTGTAGCCAGCATCTTTAAAAGCTAGTATTTTACCTTTTTCAGTTTCTGATAATTGGCATCCCTCTCGGCATGGTATTAAAACGTATAAGAATTTTAACGTAAGAGTAAGTTGCAGGTGTCTCCTTTCCTTGACTGTTTCTGAAATGGACCCTTACTACTGTGCTTTTGCTTTCCTAGATTTGTAGCTACTAAAGCTCCCTGGGCATTTTTATCGTTAGCTTCAGACTTGGCAAAATTTCTTTCAAACATTCACAATTGATTTGTAAGCTCATCGAAAGTTCTTTGGCAAAATTTCTTTCAAACATGCACAGTTGATTTGTAAGCTCATCGAAAGTCCTTTCCTCATTTTTAGCTATAAACATCCAACTTGACTTAAATGTCTCAAAGTTACTAGGCAAAATATTTAAAACTTTGCACACTAAAATTAGTTTAGGTAACTCGTGCTCACCTCTATCTTTGAGACAGTTTTTCAGTTCATTCCACAGACTCCTGAGTTTATAATGTGTATAGGAACATCATCGCCAAGTGACCAGTTAAAGGCGAAAAATTCTGTACAAATTTTAAACAGCTGGTCCTTTGATAGGGCTTCAAACTGCTCTTTTAGAGCTTTCCAGTCTTCCTGTGCAGTTTCTTTATCCATGATTTTCTGATACACTGCATCAGTAACTGTACTTGCCATCATGGACTTGGCATAATTGTTTGCTTTGCGATAGAAATCCCTGCGTTCCTTATGATCTTTGATCTCATCTCCATTAGTTGAATTCAATAAAGGTTCTGGCTTGACTAACTTGACATCAATCATGATAATCCAGCAAGTCTCTTATTTTCCCCTTCGAAATCAGCCAGTCTGTTTCTCCAGCTAATAACTTCACATGTCTTGATAAATCCAATTTTTTTAAAATTAATTTATCGCAATACTGTTATATTGACTCTAGTTAGTCTCTTGCTAGCGATCTTAGCTAAGCCTAGTAACGAATTACCTCCAAGTTAATCTTGCTCTTCTACTAAAAATTCATCAAACTACTTTCATGCACAGGTTCTAGCGATGGCAGAGACCCATAACCTGTTTAAAACAACTCATTACCTGTTTAAAACAACTCTTTACCTGTTTAAAATAACTCATTACCTGTTTAAAATAACTCATTACCTGTTTAAAATAACTCATAAAACAAGGATATTTAGCAGATAATCTTTATTAAAACTTTAGTTAACAGTAAGATAAGAGAGGAATTTTGAATTAAATAAAACAAACTTATAAGCAAGTATCTTAGCAACCTGGAATTGAGTTGTATACTAATAACTTATAACTTTTGTCAAAAAATAATTAACACACTAAAATACTAGTTTTAACATGGATAAATATCTCCCAAACCACCTGTACTTGTTTCTAGAATAGGAGAAAGTGCTTTTTCAGTTTATTTATTCGTTCAGATAGTGTATCACAAAGACTTTATACTTTTTTCCAAGCTGCTATCGGCTGATTTTTAATAATTTTTATATAATCCAAAAAAATCAGGGTTTTTTACAAATAAATTTTGGTACATTATTCAGTAGCATTAAGTTACGTCCTAAAAAATTTGAAAAAGAAATTGCCGTAGTTTTCGTAGTATGGCGCTTTTTCGCCCGACTTCACACATTTTTCCACGACTGTATGGCCGCACTTTTCGTGTTACAGGTGCCATTCCAATGCCATTCATGCTTCTCACTACTTCGAACAAACGAGATAAATAAAAGTGTACAGCTGAACAATTTTACAGTAATTTTTTCAGCTGCAACCGTAGCCGTGTGAACTGGGTTTTTGTTATTTTTTCACTCTCAAGAGCATATTTTGAATTACCTATTTTTCTTATTCTCTGTTTCTATTACTCTCAGTAATATAATAATATGCTTTCTAATAATAATCTATAATATTATATAACAGTGTCAAATTTAAATGGGCAAATAAAGACTGTAGTTTATCGATAAAAGCGTATAGATGCTCATCAGGGGTAAATAAGTGAAATCTATACAAAGCCCTTAAAAAGTCAGATAAATCATAATTCTTTCTGCTAACAGTCTTAACATAAAGCTAAAAGCACTGCCATCACCCCGGGCATTATGATAGACCAAGAATTCGAATTCAAATGAAATACCAAACATTAAAAATTATTTTACGTACTGAAAACTGAGGGATGCAGCCAACGGGAGATAGGACGAACAAGTGAACGGAACGCATCGTGTAGGGTCCGGATATTTACGAAATATCCAGTTACTTTCTTCTGCGCCAAAATTCTAAGGTTGAGTTTAAATTTCGGTTAATTTAAGTTTCGGTTAAAATTAAGATACCGGTGGGAACAAGGATGGAAGCGATGTAGACTGAGAAAAGGATGAAAATTAAAGATATGATGGTAAACCAGAGGGAGTGGTCTCCCCTAAACTTTTTCTTATACTCTTCACACATGTAGAGAAAAAAATAAGCTAAAAGGCAGTAGAACGCAGTGGTGAAAAAAGATAAGTGAAACGTCATACCACGATTTTCGAAAATCGTCCAATACGGAAGTGAAATTATAAGCCGGATTGATTACCAATAGGGCTGTGTGTAAGATAAAGAGAACGAAATTTGGAATTTTTTCGTTTTTTTTAACCGATTTAAACGGAAATTGGAGACAAATCTACAATTAGGGTTTCAAGATTACGTACGAAATTTCATTAATCTAAGTCATTTCTTTTGGAAGATATTGTCTTCAGAAGTATGCGATTATACAAACAGACAGACAGTCAGCCCTTTGACAGATTTGGTCCAATATTTGATACAAACCTACATTCCTGATGATAAAAATGTGTACCGAATTAAATCCACCTAGCTATTTAAGTTTGTGAGTTATCGCGCTCAAATTAACACGGACATACAGACTTCCAGTGGACGGATGTTGTTCAAAATTTGATACAAACCTGCAAATTATGTGTAAAGACCACATACCAAATTTCGTCCCCATAGCTCTAATAGTTTTCAAGTTATCGTGTTCACAGACAGACAGACACACAGACTCACAGACAGATACACAGACAGACATAATTACAAAATTGTGCTTTTCTGACTCCGGGAGGTCTAAAACGCGGAGATTCGACAAAATCTCGAGTTCGAATTTTTTGACGATTACAATACTTTCTCTAACTATACTTCGTATACGAGAAAGTAAAAAGGGAAAATTATTACAAAAGGGTGTATTGAAAAATTAGGGGATATTGAGAAATTAAGGAGAAAACGGTAAGTGTTAAATAATATTTGAATTTGAATTCCATTAATAAACGACTGAAAGATGCATTTTCGAGGTAATCACACTAGACCTATCTGGCTTGAGAGACCCTGCCACATTATTAAAACTGCGCCAGCATGCGCTAATATGCAATCCTTTACTTGCATCTTAAAGCCATTAATTAAAGGTTCGAAGAAGGAGGTTGGAATTTTATTACTATTAAGGTTATTCATAAGGAGCTGAATTTGTTTCTGGATTGAATTTTTATCGTTGCTTTATGTTTTTTTAATTTTTAGGAGTTGATTAATGATAGTGTTTTTATAAATTTTAGAAGAGATATTTGAGTTCCAAAAAATATATCTATTTACGTTGAATTTAAAATCGTTTCTTTTGTCATAAATATATATTTTTAAAGTATTTTGACAATCAATAATTAAATGCAGAAAAATAACTGGTTCTTGATATCTGGTATAATTTAAGTAAGTTTTAAAATTAACTGGTTTGGATTAATTTAAGTTCATTTGGATACAGATTATTATTAGTCGTAATCAGATCTTTATGGTTGAATATAATATGGTCATCAATGAATCTAAAGGCTGAATTCAAATTAATAGCTATATTCCGTACCAAAAAGTGCAGAAACAAATTGGCAAGTAGAGATGAATAGCTGGTCAATTGTGGGATGCCTTTAATTTAGTGAAAGATATTTTTCCCGTTGAAAATAAAGTTATTGTAAATACAGTAATTTGTAAGATCTTTCCAGAATGTTAGTGGGATGTTTAGTAAGTTTTTTAGGTCGTAGAAATAATTCATTAAAGACTTCTTGTAATTTATCTAATGGGATACTTGTAAAGAGATCTTGAAAATCATAGGTTTCTATTGTATCTATTTTATTAATTTTTAGGAATTCAATAACTTGATTATTGTTTCTAATTATCTAGGTGAAATTTTCGTCTTCAATAAACTTGAGGATTATGTTGAGATATTTCGAGAATATTATTCCAGGTTTATTCAAATAGATGTTCGTACCGCAAGTTATGCGTCTAAATTTTATAGGCTGTTTATGGAACTTAGGATATATGACAATATACGGAAGACTGTTATTTCCATTGTGGCATCCAATTTTTTTGTATACGGCTGAGATTTTTTTCTTAATAGTGATGATATTAGATTTACTCTGTTTATAGGCTTCTGAAGATTTTTGTTCTGTATCTAATAGTTCAAGATAGAATTTCTTGCAAATTATTGAGTAGTCGCCGGCTGCCTTGTCAATAGGTGTTATAATGAAATGCTGTTGCAGAGTTTGGATGTTTTCCTTGGTACTTCGGAATTTGTAGGTTTCATTTTTTGAATTGATTTGTCTGTAATTGTTTTTTATGACGTGCTGAAAGTGGAAATACATATTCCATTTGCATTCTAAAGTAAGAAGCCTGTGCGTAGTATTAAGTTTCAGACTTTTAATTTCTGTTTACGAAACTGAGTCATATGTAGTTAGTCTTCAAAGTACCAAAATTTTTAATGTATTTCACAGATATTTACTTTTTCAATATCGTGTCTGAAACTTAATAGTTTCAAGGACAAGGAAGAAATAACAGTTTAAAAATATTTTTTCTCAGCACTAAATACATTGATTCGTAAATCAAGCATTTTTTTCTATAAAAAATGCATCAGAATTGTATGTAAAAGTTATCTTATTTTTCGATAAATGGATATGTGCTCTGCATTAAAACAATTTTCACTTTAGAGAAATTGTAATTAAAATTAATATTTAATTCAATGAAAAGCTATATTTTTGAATAAAACGCATAAAATTAGTTTTCTATAATTATCGTTTACAGACAACGTAAGAAAATTGCATTCGCAGAATTAGCAAAATGAATTTCATCACTATTAAAAATTTCTTTTTGCTCAATGTCACTGATGACTGATCGTCCAAAGCTTCAAAAGGAGGCAGCTTCAACTTGCAGAAAAATCATTAGAAAAAAAGTAATTCGATCGTTAAAAATATTTAATTAATGTCATAGAATATCCTTATTTGTTTAGAGTACACAGAGGAGCTGCAATGTAAGTATTTGAAAACTTCAAGACAAAAATGCTTTGTCAAGCATACTGTATGAAACATATATTTTTCACATAAATATTCAATGTTAAATGTTTTTACTTTTCCAAATAAAATTTTCATTAACATTATAGAAAAATAATAATTCTTTTTATCAGCATTCCGATCATTAGTAATACGAACAAATAAATTAGTTAAGAGGTAAAGGATTTCTATAAAAATTAACAAATTAAGCTTTATATTGCAATTTTCCCGAAACACTTACAGCATGTTCTTCTTTATTAAAGATTAGAACATAGCAATTATCTTTTAAAAATCATAACATAAAATACCAAATTCTTAAAAACGTATAAAACAAATTTTTTATTGTAATGAAATATGAGATGACTTTTCAGTTGCATGCTTTATTTGAATGAATCATTTCTGTACAATGCCATGTCTGGATCCACAGATTTAGCTACATAAAAAGAAAATCCATAATTAATGAAACTATATTTTCATGATATATATGAAAATCTTACATTAGTCATAAACAAAAAAATCTTATTTACAGTCATGAACCAAAATAATCAAATGCAATTCGTGAAGAACATGTTGCTTTGTTTGACCATCTAATCAATCTAAATGGCAGCAAAACTAATCTGTCTGTCATCTGATCCCCCTTATATAGTTTTATTCCAATCCATTGCCGTGGTGACTTCGTGGCTGGATTCGCAATCAGAGTTTCGTAGGTCCAAGACCCGATTCCAGTGATGATCTGCCATGTATACGACTGATACATCTATATCTGTCGAGAGCCAAATGTCCCTCCCGCTAATGTGGAACAAAAATTTGGAGAAGGGAGATGTTGTCTCAGGTCGTCTTCGTCATTTGAACACAGTTCAGAATTACGAGGTCCACTCCCAAATTTCTCTCGTGTGCCTCCAAAACGAGACGTAAATATAACTAAATTAAAACTTTCCCGTATTCTATCATTCGATGTGTCACGCTAGATTTACTACGATCATGAAAATGCACAGAAAGATTACCCCGATTTTTGAGAACTAATATAACAGCCGATTGAATCTGAATGTTTTGTCACGAAGGATATTTTGTGGTCATCAGATTACAAATGGGTTAAAGCAGAGGCAAATCCAGGTTGGGTATCAGACTGCAGAACCCCCTCCCCCTAGCTAAACCAAAATTCTTGATTTTATTTAAAATCACTGCAACTGTTTGTTCTTAATTTTCATTTTTAAAAAATAATAAAATCATGACAACATTGATTTCTGGTTGGTCAGGCTCGAAAATTTTCCTACTTTTCTAGTCATTCTACTTGTACTTATAGCGTTGACGCGGTCGAAAACATTTTTGGCTAGTTATTTCATTGTATTTTTATTAAATTATCAAAAGTATTGTAGCGTTCTTTATGATTCTTATTGACAAGTGAGGAAAGTCTGTAAAGTTAAAGTGTTTTGGTTTACATCAGCCATGAGGTTTGACATTCGTCACGACGATACAAAATTTTTATGACCTCATCCTCCCCAGACCCGAATCCTGGATTAAAACCTTCATAAATTGGGATAAATGCGATATCATTATGAGTAAAGGCATCTATAATATTAATGTTCACATAGTATTTTACAACATGAGAGTGTAATTCTGCAATTAACCACGTAATTCCCATTTACTGCTTGTTATATTCCGTCATACTACAGCGTAAGGAACAGAGAAATCATATGGCATGTGTGGGGAGTATCATAGCCTGACCATGACGTCATATGAATTGGTCCAATTATGATTGCCAATATATGTGTAAAAACTTTACGTACCAGCTCTTCAGGCAGGACAGTCGTACAGCCTGACACACCGGAGGGGATTTAGATTGCTACTGAGAGGAATGAACCCTCTCTTGCACTTGCATCCTAGCTGAGATGGCCGATCGCAATCTCTTGAGGGGTTCTGCAGGGTATCACAACGCATGCCACAAAATGAGAAGGGTCCAAATGTGGTATTTCCTCGGCAATCAGTCTCTGAAAATGGAGAGAAAAATTGGAAAATAATTGCACCAAGCTGCTTTTGTGTTTCGATACCCCTAATTCATGAAAAAGCAATCTTCTGTTGAAGTCTTAAATTTGTTTTCGACGTAGACTTACGGCTCTCCATAGTGGTACAATGGCGCATCGGGAAAAGAAAAAATTATGACGCTTTTCGCGTTCAAGTTAAACGCTTATAGCTCTGCAACCAAATAACATAGAGAGTTGGTTTTAGTTTCGTTTAACAGAGAAAAGTAGACATTGAAGATTACAAACAGAATTTTAGAATTTGAAATTATGTTTTAGTCACAGTCGAGTCGTAAAGTTGGTGAAAATCTCGAAAACTTTTACATAGGTAGAGTCACATAGTCACACTAGACTAATAGTCACTATAGAGTTTAGAGTTAACAGTCACATAGAGCTACTTTAGTCACAGTCGACTGAGGTAAGTAAGTCTACGCCCCTCAATGCCAGCAGCCGTTTCGCAGGCTGTAGAGTTAAATTTTTTCCTTTATTTTACCAAAATGTGCATTTTTATCAAAAGCAGCGCTTGAAGCGATTAGACCGCATCCAGATACTCTGACAAGACGTTCCCAGCGTCACTGAGCGCAAGAACTGAAGGTTATTATACTCTAAATGGCTTCAGTTTATAACAATTTAAGTTGGCATCATATGTAGAGAAAAGTAGAGGCTGCTTCTCAAAGATGTATGTAATACGTATTTATACACATCTGATATCTATAAAAATTCAGTGAAATTAAAAAATAAACTTTGATTTAAATAATAAAGTTCTATTAGACAGAATATCTATTATTAACGCTTAAAACTATATTTTGTCATTAATGTTTTTAAACTTTAGGCTATATTCACGACTATTTAACTGGCAATAAAAATTTTAAGCAGCAAAAATTGGCAGCAAAATTTTACCCATACTTGAAGTGTCTTTGATCATAGACTATAAATTATATTTTAATGCTAACATCGTGGTGGCCCTTAAAGTAATTTAAGCGACCATTTCAGCGAACCCCCTGATGGTCAGAGCGCATTTACATTTGAGCAAAATATCTTGCCCTACAATAAATCATATGATCAGCTATCCTTTTTTACTTCTCCTCTTTGGGAAGCAAAATGTATTCTAGAATTAACAACAAATCAGATTCGTTCATACTCCGTGCAGTGTGAAATTGAAAGTAAAAATGCCATTTGAATTTCCTAATCTATATGGCAAGATAAAATGCAGGATCATTTATTTCTACAATTTTCAGTTCTTTACTTATTTCATATTAAAAATTGAAAACAAGAGGAAGGTTGAATTCGAAATTAGTTTGTACTGTGATGACCAATTTAGACGGGTTTTTTTCTTGCTTTGTTTTTTGGGTTTTTGATTTGCTTTTTTCGACCTTAAACGGAAGTAAAATGTTTTGTGTCTTGATATTCCGTTAAAGAATGGTAGAAATGTTTTAGGATTGAGTCCTTATAAGAAAAGTTTCTCATGTCCAATTTTTTTTCTTCTGAAAGTACAGTAATATAGTATATTAAATACATTCCTAATAAAATATATCAATAACAAATATGTTGGTAATGTATAAAGATATTCAAAAAATAAAATGGATACATGTTATAGCTTTTCTTTTTAAAACGATTTCTACGATAAAAATTAAAATTCTATAAACGATTCATTTAAATTCATATAAATGACTAAACGTTTAATTTCTTTTATTTAATGCAACAATCTTTTTTTTTAATTGTCAAATAATTAAATGGGGAACTTTTTCCAAAGTTTTAAGATATACCTGCATTTTTCTTGGCCAAAAATTATTCAAACACCAAACAAAGAGCCTAGCATTATTTTTTCCTTGAAAAGACAAATTGTTAAAACTTAAAGTTTTTTACTTTTATTTGCTGTAAATATTGACATTGTGAACTATTCTTATGCATTCCGATGCCAAAAATAATTTTTAAAATTTACATATACTACAGTGTTATTCAAAATTTACATATAACTATAGAATAAGGACAGTATATATTATAAAAAAGAAATTTTTACTAAAACATTTACTTCGAATTACGATAACAGAAAAATTAGTAAAACAAATGTATTTCAGGGTAACTACATGTCTTAGGAAAAATCAATTTTATTTTGTTCGTAATTGCCAAGTGAAAGCTCTATTCAGTCAGTTATTTTAAGCTGGGTGTTCTATTTTAATATTTCGGAAAAGGTTCTTAAACCAGGAGTCGCAGTAGACAAATTAGAATCGAGAAATGGTTAAGAGGGGTCTGATGTCATCTTTCCAGTAGAAAAGTTTTCACATCATGCTTCTTAAAATTTGCTAGCTAAAATGAAACGAATCATAATGATTTAAAATGTCTTTATTTCGACTTTCTGAAAACTATTTTAAATTGATTTTTTTATGTATATTCAGTTAATGCTACTATTTTCCCTAATTTTGCAATTACATTTTTCCCCACAAATGTTGTCTCGAGTAACAAAGGTTTAAAAATTCTATGGCATATATTTTGATTACGCAGTAACAGTATTGCCAGTCATACAAAAATTTCCTTTTATAGATTTTGAATGCTCAATCAAGCAACATAACAATATTGCCAGCCATAAAAAATTATGAAGTAAGAAAATTTTTAAAAAGTGAGTCGTTCAAATTAAAAAACTGATATTCTAAAGTATGCCAGTGAACTTAAATAAAAAAGCTGCATTTAATGGAACAAATTGGGAAATCAACTAGTATAATTATAATACTTGATTAATATTTTAATTGATAATTAAACATTCATTTTCAATACTTACCAATACCATGCTGTTTAAAAAAGTTTTCGGATATCGGTCTTATCTTTATTTGTGCCTGAGAAACTCCTAGAAGCACCAAACACAGTAAAACAGGAAAGATCTTCATAATGCAGATGCAAGCAAACGGATTTGATCGTAAAGATCGTCTCGAACAATAAATATATACCGTCTGAAGACCACGTGTTCACTATTTCAATTCAGATTTATGATGCTTCAATGTCAAAGTCAGTAGAGGAAAATCACATTCGCCAGTGTGAATACTTCCAGCTTCTATTTGTTTACTATATCACAATACAGATAAAGCCATCTTATTAAAAGTATATTAGCAATTAAAAGTTAAGAATACGTAATTACCTAAAAATTCAAAACAATTAAGGTAAACATTTAAAGGTAAAGAATAAGCAGTGTAAAATGTAAACAACCTAGAACGAGTAATTAAATGAAAGCAATTAAAAATAATAACATTATCTCAACGGACAAAGCAATTAAAGGAAAAATAATAAAATTGATAAAAAAAATGCTATAATGCAATACTATTAAAATAACACAACTGTTTTAAAAGACAAGAGTATGTAATTACTGTTACAAAAGATAAGAGTAAGTAATTACTTAAAAGTAAGTAGTAGTTATTGTTAAAGTAGTAGTTACTGTTAGTTACTTACTAAAATTAAGTAAGTTGTTACTGTTACAAAAGACAAGAGTAAGTAATTACTCTAAAATTCAAAGTTGTTAAGGCAAACCATTAAAAGGCAAGAATAAGTAACCTTCGAATTCAAAGATATATAATAAAATGGCAAGAATAAGTAATTATACCAAACTGGAAATGCTTCTAAACTAATAAAGAATGGACAAGAACTGATAATTACACTAAACTGTAAAAATATTAAAACAAAGGCTAAAATTTTTTTCTTTAAAATTAAAAGCATTTAAAGCAGAAAATTAAAAGAAAAGAATAATTACACTAAAATTTTAATGTATGAAAAATAAGAATTAAATGTCAAGAATGAGTAATTAAAATAATTCTGTGTAAACTACTGTATATACAAAATTAAATGCAGAAAAATTACTATTGTTTCTGTTTTTCTCGCGTTACGCCATTACAACCAACCATTACTAACTTATCAAGCGGAAGATTATATGCAGAAAGTCGCTGTGGCTATTACCAATGAAATTTATGTCGTGTACTTTAATTACTAAATTTAAATCGTGTACTTTAAAAACTACGAAAGATCATATCACAACAGGCTATAGAAAAAACTTCAAATTTAATTTGAAATATAGGGTTTTATATCGCAGAATTTGAATTATTTATATTTAAACTCTATTCATATACTATATGAAATTCACATAATTATGTAAATTGCCTTTAAATATTTTAAGATGATATTCAGAAATTTTGAATAATGTTACACTTTAATTTTCGCCCAATTATCTGTTTGAATTCACCACAGACTTAGAGATTAAGGCAGCCCATGGTATGCCTCAGAGCCAGAAGAAGAAGTTTATGGAGTATGTCTTCTGGCTGCTCTTAATCAACATTTTTCATAAATTAACTGGCCGATGTGCACTTTAGCAACGAACTGTTCACTGCTGTGGCTACTGGAACATTAATAAATTGTCTCCAAACGAGGCAAAAATATAGGCCAGTTTTACCTCAAATTCTTCCAGACAAAAAAACGTACCTTATATAGTCACCCATAGCTAAGTCAAATTTCTACGGCAGGTGCTATCTTTGTAGAAGTCTACAGGTGGCTTTTACCAACAGAAGATGCCACAATTAGACTTTATCATGAGTCCTAAATCATGAACTTAGCTGGATATGTTAAAACCGCCATCAACTTGAGTTGACACTGTCTACAAGAGAAGAGTCTAGGCTTTGCGTCGTAGGTTCGAGAGTTAATTCCATGGCAATATCAGACTTCGGCTGCATCAGCTGACAAGATCTCGAAATGACTTTCTTTCCTGGTAGCCTTCGATTGCTTCAAATTGAGTTGGTTATTTAATGAACACGTCAATGAACATTAAATATTCAGAAAGTGTTATTCTCTCTCATATGAAACCATTTTCATCCATTCTGAATTTCCATAATCTTTACAAATGATGAGAAGAAGTTTCAGTAAATGTGGACGTTCATTATTCATATTCAAGTGACACGCGTCAAATGCGCCATCCTAATTTAATTTTTCAATCTATTGCACATACTGAAAGAGAAAAAATGGTAGGACAGCTTAGCCTAACACAAAATTTGGCCAGATGTTAGCTGCAAACCGCAGAAAAAGTTTTTCTTTGACTGTGACTTCACCTGAAATGACTCCATTAGATTTGTTAGCAGGAAATACGACGTCCATTCGTATTTGTCATCCTTAATGTAATTTAACTGTCATCTTTGTGCAAACACATTTGGAAATAAAAATAATTGAGAATCTTTCAGATTCTTAGTTTTCTGGATATTACCCAAATTAGAATTTTACAAAATTCTAGATTTTTAAATTGTGGAGTTTTAAATCCCGAAATAATTTCAGCTTACTAGTTTACTGAGTAATCGCTGTCTGATAATTTTTCTGCCATGATAGATTTATAGAAATAATAGAAAAATTCGAAAAAAAATAAATTATTAAAATTTATGCTTTCTGGTCCTATTTTTCCCTATCGGCGGCTTTCAGAACTATTTTTTATTACAGAATCTTTTTCCCCATTCTTCATTAGTCACCCTACCAAATTTGGTGGCATTTCAGCTGATAGATCGAGCTACAGAAAGCTCTGAGTACTCTCAGTTTTTTAAAAAATCACCCTGTATATCACTTCAAATGGGGCATCTACTACTTTTTAGGTAATAGTATGTATATATTTCTTCACTTTGGTATTTAATGAAAAAAACAAGAATAAACAGGTATAAATATATAATTTATGTGGTATGAAAGCACATATAATTTATATTTTTCTGAAGAACAAATTTGCCTAAGTATAACTGGTGTTGATTCGAAACAAGAACGAAATTCTTCGCAGAATTTCTTAAAATTTAATTTGGCTATTAACACCGTTTTACCGACGAAGACTTACAACTGTGTTTTTCCGCTCGTCCAGTTATTCATAAGAGATAAGACTCTTTCCACGGATGCATTTTTGTCAGGTAGACATAAAACATGTTCAATGAAAGTTCGTATGATCCAAATTATTGACGTGGAAGTATTCCGACATTGCATTAAAACTCTCCCAGTATTCCAATCCGTCACTTTTTGTGGTGTTATGCAGTTAAAAATGAGTGAATACTCAAAAAATAGTTCTGTATATTGGCTACAATTAATAAATCCCTTTTTAATCACTTTGAATTTCTTCCATGTGGGTATTTTGATTAAATTCATTATTTCAAATAATTCTAATTCTTCACAGATCACATTCCACTGCTCCAAATATTATTTGCTTATATTATAGAACTGAGCAGCTTTAGTTTTTATATATTCTTTGTCAACATCATCGCAGACATCTTCTTGAAATTTTGCCATTAAAATATGAAAGGAGTATTTTGTTTCCAAGAGCAAATTGTCTTTACGTTGGCTTATTTCCCTCGTGTCTTCAAATGCAGAAATGCTTTGACCTTGGTATATTTAACCCAGTTGATGAAACGTTGCTGAATGCTGACTGTGCGTGCATATGCCAGAATTCAGAGTTAGGGTTTTCAAAAAAGATCCCTAATATGTTTGGACATTTATCGATACCCTAAACGAAGTTTTTAATGGCACGTACAGTTGCAACACTCTTTCAATAGCAGGCATAAGTGCAAGCCACCTAGCTTTACTATTACCTAGCAATTTCTGATACTCTCTGTCAACTCCTGTATAACTTTCTTTCAGAGCTTTCTCGCAAACAGTATAGATATAAAAATGTGAGTATGTTTTCGCACTAATACATTCAAAATCTACAGGTAGACAATCTGCGGTAGTTTTCATCGCTTTGTGAATTACGTGATTTCCATATCCAGTTCTTATCAATGTTCTTCCAAGTGATAAACTTAGTTTTGAATAAATATTGTTGACGCCTTGTCTTTTCAATCCACCAATTTTGCAGATAATATTATCCCCAAAAATTCCACGATTTCGAAGTCGAATTATTATTTTGTTAATAATTTCATTTGGTAATCGACAATAACGTCTGATGTTTCGCCCGATTGGTCTTGAAATTCTAAAAGTTTGACTTGTGCGCCTTTGTATGGCAAGAAGAATCGAACTAAAAAAAAGAATATGTTGGACCAGTGGTTTGAAGCATTAGTTAATATAATAACACGCTTGCATTCGTTGAGGCGATCTTTTAATTCACGTATTACTAATGGCTCTACCACATTTACGACAATAGATGGGTGAGAACATCTTAATTTCTGCTTGCCTGTCTTATCTGTAAAACACGTTTGAATTAACTTAGAAGCACAATCGTTTGAGTGAAAATCTTGGTTCTCTTGAATCTTGAAAGATAAGGTCATTTCCGTCGCATCAGCTTCCAGATCTTTCGAAATTAATGAATCCGTTTGCATAAAAAATAAAGCATCGAAGAACTCAAAGCGGCAGCAAGATAGGAATTTTTATATTTTTCTGATCATAAATGTTATTAAATATCGTTGGTATCTCCATGGGCTATGCTAAATTCTTAGCGACACTTTTTACACTTGACCTCCGATGAAGTAGGGGAAAGTCGGGTAAGATGGCGACCTTAAGCTTTGGGGATTTTTCCTAACCTCAATATTCGTTGCTGTAGGATTATTTTTTGGCCAAAATCTTCTTCAACTCTTTATTTTAAAGTTAGATATTTTTTAAATTTTATTATCAAATTTAAGACCCCAAAATTTCATTTTAGAAAAAAAAAAGTCAATTTCGTCATCTTAACGGACTGTGCAGGTAAGATGACAAACGATGTCGGGTAAAATGACGAATACCTAATTTGCATAAACCTGAAAGTGAATCGACTTGGCATAGACTTGGATTTTCTCTTAGCCAGTACAGGTGGAATGGGGACAAAGCTCGCACATAAAACACTGGAATCCCAATTCCGTGTTTCCTTACTCACTGCAAATGATGCATTCTTCATTATCGAGGACCTCTGGGTCCCTATTGTTATTAGTGTCAACGTAAGGAAATTCAAATGAATTAATTGAGTCTTCAGACTCAGAACATTAGAAGTCGAGGTATTACTTAGCTACTCTCTTATTTTTTGTAGAATTTTTAGAAGGTTTGTTGCGTTTAGTTTTATTAACTTCAGCCTTGTTCAGCTGTCAAAGTTTTTGTTTGTCTTATTTTTCCCCTATCTCCTTTTTAACGAGATGCCTGGAGTACCAGTGAGTTGCAGGAAGGGCAGGTGGCATTCAGGTAGCACTACGAGCTCCTGAATCAGCGTGGAGGGGTTCGTCATGTTATCCTCTACCCAATTCGTCATCTTACCCGGCATCGACCTTTGTATTTCGAAAAAAACATTGAAGGGTTCATCTCACTATAAGAATTAAAATAATACATCACTGAACAGTTTTTAATTAGCACTTTGCGAATATGACACGTATAAAACAAAAATACTTACACCGTGAACACTGTCCCTTACGAATCACTAACCAAAATTTACATCGTACCAACTCTAAAACACATTTCTAGGTATTATGAATCACAGAAATGACGGGATGGAATCTTTTGGAATAACATGGGTGTCTGGTCGCTAGAGGTCTCTGATGATGCAGGATCGAGCCTGCAATCTAGTGTAAGTTTCGACAAAAATCCAATTCATCATCTTGACTCTTCGTCGGCTTACCCGACTTTCCCCTTTTTCTTTCTTTATAGAGGGGTACCTTGTTTGTAATTTAACATTAAACGTATACTTGCGTTAGGATTTGCGCTTATTAAGATGAATTGTTCATGTACAAGTAGTGTTGGTATGCTGTGAGTGACCTTAGCAGAATTTACACACCAGGCAATAAAATAGCATAAAACCTTTAATGAAGCTAAATAAAAACACCATTACATTCTGCTGCTTTCCTTACAGCTTTTGCATTGATAAACAGAAGTTAACAAACAATATATGAGGTGTGACAACCAATCGCAGTAACTTTGAATATCGCCGTACTTCCGGCTGAGAAAAAATAACCATTGAGATACGTTTCATTGGCTGACCAATTTCATTTGCACATCCAAAAAAGGGTTTAAAATTCATTATAATAACACATGTCGATAAAAAATACACTCAATCCCCAAGAAAGATGGGCGAACTGTCTACGCGTACCAGCAACCAAGGAACAAGCGAGCTAGCAGATTCTGACTGTTGAGCGTCCGTCCGATGCGTATTGCTTATATATATACCCGTCATCGCCACTCTACTGGGTGCTACCGTCGGATTTTCTGATTTCTCGCGCTTTTTTCTCTTCAATTTTGTTATTGTGGGTTGCTCTCTTTTCTGAAATCGGGACATTTTGGTGTTCCGAAGCTGTGCATGGAGTCTATGGGACAGGCTGCCTAAAGATGTGATGGTCCCATTCAAGACGGGACGAATGGTCACATTATTGTATGCACGACTGCTAGCACTCTAAAAACTGTTATCATAGAAGTATCAAAGTTCATGGTAACATATTTCAGATAATTAAATTTATTCATTAAAAAGTCCAAATTTAGAATCTAACTCAAAATTTCAAGTTAATTGTCAATTCAAATTAAAAAATACAAAATAAAAGAAAACTATATTTTACAAGTGTTTTCCTGAAATTTTTTTTCAAGATTTTTTTAAAATTAACTTATAGGAAAATGTTTTTTACTTTCTTAAGATTCTGCAAAAAACATTTTCATCGATACTGGTTTGAATGCTTTTCTTCATTTTCCTTAATTTCATTAAATTAAAATTTTATTTTTAAATATAATTTGTGGTTACACTTCCATTTAAAAAATATATATACAAATATTTTTAAGTCTTTAAGTTACAGAGATTTCTTCATTTCCTTGTCTTGAGAGTATAAATTTCATACAATACTTTTAGTTTTATCATTTACAAATATCCAACTGACATATAAGTTTTTAATTTCACACTCTGATTTCGATTATGTGAAATGTTACAGTTTTTACATCAGGCATAATCATTGCTGTCTACTTTTAAAACGTAAAACTTAGATTTATTCGTCTGCTAACTGAATTTTTGTTTACCTAGGAGTTCAATTCAATTCCAGTATGTAATATAAATGCTATTATAGATAGCACTACCTATATGTAGCTACCTCTTTTTATACTGACAGGTAATAAAATATAGCTTTGAATTTGCTATCGTTTTGTGAAGTAACTAACTGTGCAGTCATAAAATATAACTGCCATTGAAATAAAGGAATATTATATTTGCTTTTGTTGCATTAACAACTAGCAGCGTTCGGCGATCAGCTTTTTCGCAGGGAGTTTTTAATTGAATGCATAATTTGATATTCATGGTTCCCTTAACAAAGTAATTTTAAACTTCAAATCGTAATAGACATTTAACCCATGTTTTAGTAGCCTTACACATGTTGTGTTCATTGTCTACATGAAAGTCCCTTAAAGAGTCAAGTAACTGTTCGCGTTATCTAACGTCTAATCGCAAGTTGCCCAAGCCAACTTCTCTTTCTTATTGCTCTTTCAAAATATGCATTTGGTTTCAACATTAAAATGCTGCAACACATTTTATGCCAGCTAGATTAAAATATGCTAAAAAAAGAGTAAAACATAACAACCATAATCATTCTGCTTACTGCATATATTTCTTAATATACTTAATATCTCAGAAAGCTTGGTTTACAGATTCCACAAAAATTTTGATGAAATAAAATATGAAAGCAAAATGCATTAGGATATTACCTCAGCTTTCAACATTTAAAGACAAACCACCCACAATTAAATATTTGTTTAAACAATGAAAAAGATTTGAATTGAATTGCAACAATCAAAAGTATTGTTGTAAATTATGCCAAAAATATTTTTAAAAATTTATTAAAATTAGAAAAAATATTGTGATACAACTTAATTGATATGATTGAAAAGGTAATTTTTTTGCACTTTCAGATGGCATAAAAATGACTTTTTGAGCTGTAATATCTTCGGAAGGTATTAAGGAAAAACACCAACATTTTGCTTAATTTTTAATTAATTAAAATTTCAAGGACAGGGCTCCGAGGTGCACATTCCCACCCTCCAAAGTATGATTGTGCCAAATTTCGGATCTCTAAGTGCAGCGGTCTGCTCTATAAAACGCCAACGCACACAGACACACATTCTCCTTTATTAGTAGTAGAAATACGTTTTTGAAACAACACGAGGATTATTTTGAGAGAGTTTAAACCTCCTAATTTTGAACAGTGATCAGATAACGAGAATGACACCTGTAGAGGCACTCGTAAACGCCCCCCCCCCTTCGAATTTTACCTCACGCCAGCCAAATAAAAATATATGTGTTTTTAAAAACATATCTAAACTTATAACTATATTTTCATAAATCGTTTGTCAGTATTCAATTTGCAGTTTAGAAGAGATAAAACGCTTGTAAAAATCTTGCAAAAAGAATATTTTATGCAAAAAACTGTAAACCTTATCTATTTTTAAAAACATTACTTATATATTAAAATTTGTCTGCGAAGGACGCTCTCCACAGAACATAAGATTATTTATTAACGTTACTATTTTTATAACAATACGTTTATCAAAAACAATTAAATTTTTGATTGCAGAAACCGATGGAGTCAATAATATAACTTTCAAAAATGTTTAAATTTTTAATTCAATGATTAAAATTATTTTTTACCTAGTAGGTTTCATATATCTATAATATGACTTCAGATTTTCTTCAAAGTGAGAGAAGACTGTTTTCCAAAATTTTCTTCAACGTGACTATTTGACAGACTGTTCTCCAAACTTAAACCCTACTGATGATGTCAGTGGCGCTGTAGGAAGGGTAGATGCAGTTTTCCACTCCCATTCGGAAACCATACAGGAAGAGAACCACGTGCCTTATCTCCAATATAACATTAAAAGTTGTAAGGACTGTATAATCGTATAAAGGAAGCATATCTAACGTTAAAATTCTATGCAAGACTGGGCAATATTGATTTTGGATAATCCTGTTTTTGTGGGCTTTTCCGACGATTATGAGAACGTGCCAAGTCTATTGTAAGGAATATTTATTTTTTATTATATTTTATTATATAATTCAGTATCTATGAAAGTTTCATAAAAATGTATCCATTTGTTCTCAGGAAGCAAATTCTCAATTTTTATCTCCAATTTGAAAAGGGTTCATTAGAAAGTTTAAATTTCTATTGTCGAATATTGCTAGTGATATTGTATTTTAGAAGCAGGAGTAAACAGTAGCATTTAGTACATTTTGTGGTTATTAATAAAATAAAGCTTATGGCACTTTTCACAACAATTGCCGCTAAATTTATTTAACACATGATAATATGCTTTACTTTACGGAGTATTGCGAAAAAAATTTCCAACAAATCTGCATGATATGATAAATAACTTATTAATCAAAGGATATACTCATAATAATACATGGTCCACATTATCAGACGATGGAAAGTTTTATTTTAAGAAATAAAAATTGAGATACAATTGGTTTTAAATGTGTAAGCGGACATATGATCCTTAGTACTTCATTGATTTATTTTAGCTATATGCAGATACTGAATAATTGATAATATTTTATTCATTATTTAAACTATTTCAAATGTAATCAATTCATTCTAACGTAACAAACATCAAATGCAACACGTCAATTTAATTTTAAAATCCTTTGCTCCTCTTATTTGACCCTTGTTAACATCAGCCCATCGTTAAAACCAAACGCATTTAAATGCGATAAGACATGCACAGCTTTATTTGTCACGTGATTATGACGTCACCTAATTTAACACCGTGGTATGATACCACAAAATACTTTTTTGGATTCACTATTGATTTGGCACTACATGAAGAAGACAATAATAGTTTTGAACAAATCACAAAAAAACAGCTCAAAATTAATGCTCACTGAAACCATATAGCTTTATTTCTATAACATGCCAATAACTGACAGAAAAATGTGACATTTGAAGACTCAAATTATTATACCATTATTTTTTAGTGGACAACAAGAATTATCAATATTTGGCGCATAAGAATTTGTAGCAGTAAGCAAGAATCTTACTCCCATTGATCTTCTGATTTTCAGTATCTAGTAGAAGAATTTCACACTGTAAAAGATATAGAAAGACAGAATAAGTATTTTATAGAATGAGAAGAATACTTAAAATAACCCAAATAACAGATATTTATAATATATAATAAACCCCCGTTTAACACAGAGGGTACGCTTGAAAGTTAAGGAAGCGCTTAATGAAGCAGTATAAAATTAGGCATTTACGTAACGTAAATTGCACAAACGGGTGAAACCGAATAATAAATAATAAGATGCACATATTCTTGTTTATTTAAATGCGTCATTTAAATTATGTATTTTTGATAGAAGCATGCGTGTATGCTGCGCATTTTTTGATAGAAGTTCTTCAGGGTATTTTATTATTTTTATATTATTTTTTTTATTTAGACATTTTAGAAATTATATAAATCATTTTATTTCTGAGGAAAGTTGACCCTTATTAATGACTTATAATTTTTCCTCTTGAAAAAATAACCTAACATGTTTTTCAATCGTAATCTACGTCGCAAGAAAATGTAGATAACAATTCTTCGTATCTATCATACTTGCCTCTCAGCAACTATCGAAATTTGGATTTGCTTTTTTAATTATGGTGGAATCTCCACACTAGTAGCTTTATTTTCTACGAGAAAAATATCCCTTTCGGCAATTTGTGTGTGTGCGCGTGCGTGTGTGCGTGTGTGTACCTTTACAGTACCTTTATTATTCTTAAAAATAATCCATGAAAACATGAAGAAATCTGAAGATGGTAACCGTTTCGTAAAGGTATGGTTGGGAAATAAAAAAATTGACAGAAACGAATTTTTCGTTTAAAATTAAGGCAAATTTGAATACTTTTAGTGCAATTTTATGGACGCCAACCCAGAACATTTGATCGCGTAACACATTCTATCTTTATATTTTTTTTTATTTTGGGTTTCTCATAAAAGTGTCTCCCCTAAAGCTCACTTCAAAGCGGATAGAAGAACCGACAACGAATAGTCTCATGTAATCACAATGGGATGCAGTTATGCAATTAAGAAACAACTACAGTTTTGCTTGTTTACAATTCCCTTTTTCTAAATTGCACAAAATAGTGAGTAATTTGTCCTGTAAAGTTGAACTGACTTCACAAATTACGGAATATATTGACTGTAATAAAGTAATTAATTATGGAACAATGAAGCATTTGGTTGTAACTCAAAATGTGTGCATTGTGTCCATTTATCTTTCATCTCCCTTTAAATAATGGGTAGTGTCGTTCAGGTAATAGCTGAAGGTTAAAACAGCAAACAGTCCACGCCTTAGTCGTTAGCGTAATTATGTGAGTAGCAGCAACATTTTGTTCCAAGAAATAAAACTGTCTTTCAAAGAGAAGTGAAATATGAAACATTGAGAACTAGAATAGACCAACACACAATCTTCGCTAAACTAACCCAGGTATCGCATAAAAATTGAAAACTTTTTTCTTTCAAATACAGAGTGGATTAAACGAGTTTTATCTACTTTGTGCTAGATAGTAGCACCTATCGAATTGCAATGTTTATCAAATCTTTCAATGCTAATAAAATACGATACTTTAATGAATGTTGCGGGTTGGCCCACCTTGTTTCGCAAAGTTTCAAGCATGGTCCTAAAAGCCGAATTTATTACATCTCTAATGATTTGTTGTGTGCTATTTCAACCTGGAAAACTAAAGTCTTCTTTAGAGATTAAGAAGATTAAACATTAAGAAGCATCCGGAGCATCTAGATTCATATTTTGAGCAAGGCAATTTTTGTACTTTCCAGAAATATTTTTCAGTGCTAATACATTTTAGAACACCGTCCATTTAATCGTTACCCTCATTGACAGACACTACCTACTCTTATTAAGAAAAAAGTTCCTGATATACGAGGGTCGTTTTTCTTTCAACTCCGATCGAGCCGCTAAACAAGCAGACAAGTGGTAGGAGATGGGGATGCATGGTGGGCGTGGTGCCTCTAACCATAACATTGCTACTGCCGACGTCAGCTGGCCAGTTTGAGCTGATATGTCGGCACGTAAACATGGCTGGTAAAATTTATGCTAATGCCAAGTGTGAGTTGCATAGTGTTATTGGCTTTTTTCAAGCAGAAGGTTCGTTTGTGGGAAAAGTTCGCTTCAATGCAGACTTTACGTCTCTTCTTGTCAGACTTTACGATGACTGCGAAAAGCCATTCTGACTTCTGGAGTTGTCCTCATTCATGACATCGTCCACCCTCACAATGCTGTTATAACCCAGAAGCTTTTGGAGCAGTTTAAATAGGAACTGTCCGATCACTCGGCGTATAGCCCCGACTTAGCGATGAGTGATTTTCATCTCTTCCCTGAATTGAAGAACTGGCTAGGACAGGGGTGGGGAAACTTTTTGCACTGAAAGGCCTCATTGAATTTCGGCATCTGGGCAAAAGGCAGCAGGAGCAGAATCCTAAGGGTTATTGTTCTGTTATTATTATATTATAGACAATTACATTATTTCAATGCAAATTGGAATAATTGGTAAGGCCGCAGGTTCGCCCCCCCCTGGGCTAAGAGGCCAAAGCTTCCAGAAAAATGGGCCTAAACGTTGCTTTGTATCTCCACATCTTTCATCACTGTTGACAACGTTCTTAGAAGAGGAGATTTAAAGCCTGGCCCACCAATATGAAAAATGCCTCAATCTTCACAGCAATTATGTTAAAAAGTAATCATGTTTGAACGTAACTTTTGGTATTAAATTTATTTTTTTCTCTGCTCTTCTCTTTTTTTATGGTCCATCGGTTGTTGAAAAAAACTATCCTCGTACAAGCAAGTAATTTCCCCAATTTTGATTCTCTCATCATACCAATTTTGATATGCATATGAGGGGCCTGCAGCAAAAATACACAGAAAGAAAATTTAAATTCTGCAGAATATAACTCTCCGTGGGTGGCATGGTACGTGAGAAATAAAGTCATTCATAATGACCTGAAAATTGTAAAATTTGGAAACTACATTCCGAAGCTGAAGGAACTTCTTCAATCAAATAATGAGTCATCCTAACCCAATCATAAGTTGACAAACATTTCTTCGCTTGCAATGAAGGGAAACAGACATACACATAGGAAACTACAAAATAGCCCGTCCCCCTTAAGTCACCCTAATTTGAGACTGTCTGGATTGAATTCTTTTGTCTGAAGTCTTTTACCGCAACCTCAAAATTAGTCAAACCTTTTCCAACTCATTCCTTGACCTTATTTCTAAACCGCTTCTTTAGCCAGACTTAAAACGCTCCTTAGTTAAAGGTTTTCACACGATCCCGTTTTACACTCAGGTTGAAGAAAAATGCATTTGCAATTGATTCAAGCAAATTATTTTGAGAAATTTAGCAACGAATATGATAAAAGATAGTTAGCTTATCTTTAAAAATACCTGGATTAGCTGGACAGTCTTCTGGTTTAATGCAGTCGGAGGAGAATTCTTGGTCTCGAAGGAGAACGTAGCCCTCGTTGCACATGCATCCGTAATTCAGCCTGAGAGTGCAAACATCCGGTGGCCGTATGAGAGAGAGGCATGATTCCGGGCAGTCACCGAATTGTCCTAGACTTTTGTTCGCTGGGCAGTTATCAGAAACTAGAAATTGCGTATAAAAATCATTAAATGTATGTGATAATTCTTTTTCATGTCACTTAATTTTAAACATAAAAGCACTCGTACTTTAATTCAAAGATAAAAAGCACTCCTACATTAATTCAAAGATAAAAAAACACTTCTACTTCAGCTTGTAAGAAGCGTGAAACTTTACTTTTTCCCTCGCTTCTCAAAATTTAATTACTATAACTTTAACTGCCTGAAATTGATTTTTCCACACCGACTAACATCGAGAGACCGGTAAAATTGCCGTGTAAACTTTTTTTCCAAGGTTTCCCCATTTCGAAAGTATATAAGCCAGTCACGCATTTTAAACGTTTTTCACGTTTCTTTAATTATAATTTTTTTAGTTTATTTTACAATTTATCATTCGCGGAGAAACACAATTCCACGCGTTGCATTTTAATGGGATTGTTTATAGAGTGGAACTCTTTAGACATTCTTCTACAAGTTAATAAATAAATCGTTTATATCTTTATCAATTTATGGATTATTTCTATACTGAAAAAAAAGGTTTAAGATTCTAACGACTGCCTACTCCTTGAAGACGTCTACAGTACACAACGCCAACTTTACTCTAGATATCTGTACGTACATCTGTATATAATGTCAATATTCAAAGTAAGTCTCAACGAATGGTAATGGTAATTGAATTATTAATTTTTAGATGACTTCTCTGAACATTTGTTTAAAATGAACATTTTATACAGAAACAGAAAAATGCTTTTCCCTCTTTCTCATGTTCAATGCAAATACTCAGAGAATGTCTCTGAGCATTTGCTTAAAACTGGCATTTTATACAGAAACAAAAATGTGCTTTTTCCCACTTTTAAGCAATTTGAAAGAGAGATCTGTATTTCCTTTAGACGTATTTTTTCTCTCTTCTCTTAGAAGAAACACACTTATAATACATGTAAATATATAAGGAAATAGAAGGCTAAAACTATCCACAACGTAATTAAATATACTCATAGATATGCCCATCAAGGGGTTAGAAATTCTAATGTTATTTATTACTACACGTTATCTGCATTTTCTTATGCATAAATAAAAGAAATTAAATATTCGAATACATAACTGTACTATCCGAAAGGTAAATGCTAAATAAGGAAGGAAAATTAATTCTAAGGCAAGAAATACGTATTTACTTCATGTATTCTAAACGCTCAGATATTTGTAGAAGAGAGGCAAAAATATTTATATAGTTTCAAGAGAAATCTAGTTTAATGTGATTAATAGATGAAAGCAGTTATTTACACTTATGAAGGGAAAACCTAACATTTGGAATGAAGAGAACTGAAGTACTTCTTTTTCTAGTTCATATCAATTTGCTTCTTTTCTCTTCATTTATCAATACAGCTATTTATAAGTTAAAAACTATTTCAATTTGAGGCGTCACATAGTAACTTACAATTAAATTATAAAATCATTAATAAAAATGTTATTCATAAGAGATATTATATTTTTTTAAGTTAAAAAATAAATTGGTAGTACCAAAGAAAAATGGTTTATAAGTAAAGGGAGAAAAAAAAAACTCAGAGAAATTTATGAAGTTCTGAACATTCATGCAATTACCCTGGTATGATTCATTAAAATTGCTATACTTACTTTCAAATGCAGCTACAGCTGCAACAAAAAGAAAAATAATGAATGCTTTCATATCTATAATTTTTTCAGAAAAAAATTTAAAATTCAGAGAAAGTGAGGTATAACTTCTTTGGTTTTATATTTCTTGTTTCGTCGAGTAGATGGTACAAGCCACCTGCAATACTTAAGGACCAGACTGCTCTGTTTCCAAAATGCGTGATTTAAAAACCCCGTTGAAGCCCCACAGGAAACAAAATGTGATTACAACTTTATCACAATGTAAACATGTTATCATTAGTGAAGGCCTTGGTGTTAATTGGAATTTCTAAGTATACTGTTTGACAAATGTAGTATGATTGGTGACCATTTCCGACTTTTTTTATGTTTTTTCAGTGGCTTCTAGATATAATTGAGAGGAAGCGTTGACGTAGACTTAAGTTCCTCCATAGTGGTCTAATGGTGTGTCGGGAAAGAAAAAATTATGGCAATTTCGTGGTATTTTTAAACGCTTATAGCTCCACAACCAAATAACATAGAGAGTTCGTTTTAGTTTCTTTGAACAGAGAAAGGGGAACATTGAAGATTGCAAAAAGAATTTTAGAATTTGAAATAACGGTTTAGTCACAGTCGAAATGCAAAGTTCGAAATCATGTTCAAAATCAATGTTGAAAGTTCGTTTCAATCATGAAACATTTTGATGACGTCACAGCGACCGATGCTCGCGCACGCAGACTATCCAAGTACATTAGGCAATTCATTCATAGATTTTACGTTCACGCTAAATATTACTCCAAAATTGTTGAATTACGTCGAATTTCGTGCTAAAGTTAAACGCTTATAGCTCCGCAACCAAATAACATAAAGAGTTGGTTTTAGTTTAATTTTACAAAGAAAGATGGACGTTGAAGATTGCAAAAATAATTTTAGAATTTGTAATTACGGTTGATTCACAGTCGAAGAAAAAGTTGAAGAAAATCACAAAGAATATTACATAGATAGAGCCACATAGTCACACTAGACTAATAGTCACTATAGGCTATAGAGTTAGTGGTCACATAGAGCTACTTTAGTCACAGAAAGTCACAGTTGAGTAAGGTAAGTAAGTCTAAACCCCTCAATCCCAGCGGCCGTTTCGCAGAGACAGCCTACTGTCGAATATTTTTCTACTTGATTAATTGGTATACAATTATGCAATCGGGAGCCAACCACCATTTTATGGATTCCGAGTTCACTTATTGCACACTACCATCAAGCATGTACAGCTTGCTGCACAAAATTGATCTATCTCCAATCAACTGTATCACGGACTTCTACAATTGTAAAAGACTTTATTAAGACTTTTAAATAACTCATGTAATTTAATTTAAACTGTTTGCTAAATTAAGGTACAAGAGAATATAATTTTAGAATATCTGACTTTTAGATAAGAAGGCAATTGAATCAATCCGAATAAAATGTGCGCTACAATATTCTTAAGATTCATTCAATTTCACATTTCCCTTTAGAAGGCCAAACATATTTTCAATACATATTACCCAGCCTGCATCATTTACTTTATAAAATTCAAGTTAACTTTCTCAGTTCCTAAAAAATATAGAATTTTATCAGTATATTAAATAATATCGTTTTAGTATTTGTAAATAATATGCCATGTACATCTTATATTACCATTATCGTTGCCACAATGTTATATTAAACTTAAAAGCTTAATTACAGTTTAATCACAACAGGGCGTTTAATTTTCGCATTTACAAATCTTTGATGTTTGTTTGTTAATATTTCACATGTTTTATTAAGTTTTTTCTTAAATTATATCCATGCCAGCGTCTTTCTAATTAAAGTTTTTAGAGCAGCATAGTAAAAGAAGACTTTTGCGCCAAAACTCTTAGGAAAGAAAAAATTGCTAAGTACAAAAATAAAGGGAATTATAAACGTGGAAGAGTAAAAAAATAATAGCAGACACACACACACACACAACGACAAAGAAGTAAGAATCTAGTGAATGACTTCATCATTATTTTTGTACTTAGCAATTTTTTCCTGGATAATGCTGCACTTGCGCATACCAATCAAATTGCTTCTATTGATTTTTGTCTTTTTAGATATTCAATACTTAGGAAAGAAAGCTATCTTGATTCAGTCAAATAATTCGAGTTGCGTCTCCGTTGTGTTACGTTATTTATATGCGAATGCTTTAGCTAAAATCTTGATCGGTTTCTCAAACACAGTGTGAGGAAATTATAAATAATGAAAGAAAAATTTAATTGACAAAGTTTTATATTTTTAATGCATAGAATTTGATACACAGGTTAGGTTACATTGCAGAAGATAAATCCAAAATTATGAGAGAAATGGCAGTCTTTTGATTTCTGCAAGGGAAAGAGTTGCAGGCTGTAAAAGATTAAACAAAGTGAGTTAGTGTTGATATAAAACATATCACAATGAGTAAAACAATACTGAAAAGAACAATTATTTTGCTTATCGATTTCATTTTTTTATTTTATTTATTTACTTTCTGAAAATATAAATTTAGTTCTAACACTGGAAATTTGAGTAATTTTTTGTAATTCTTAGGCTTTATCAAATTTATTTACTGCCGTTTTCTTTTTACATCAGAATCAGTCGTGTTCATAAGGTTAATTGAGTAAGTCACTCAACGTTTCACAGTTCAAGCTTTGATTAAGTGAAAATTGTAAAATCGAAACTTTAGAGAACGCTTTTGAACGACAATCGTTTTTGTCTTTAGCATCACAACAACCAAAATCTAACGATGGAGCAGGTTTTCTCAAAACTGTTACTCAAAATATGAATAAAGTAACTGTATAGTCATGTGACAGTAAGAGTGCTAACGGCATGCACATTGTGCCATACATTGCGGTGTTGAGTTACGTATTTAGATGGCATAATATAGATGCGGCAGTCGTGTGTTTGTGCTGACACATGAATTGACTGCATTGGAGAATGTTTGATATGAATTAAAACACAATATAAATTTAGATTCTTTCTGTCCTTGAACGACTGAATGGCATTATAACAACCAAAAGCTGAACGATGGAGCAGGTTTTCTCAAAAATGCAGCGCAAAATATGAATAATGTAATTACAAAGTCATGTGACATTGAAAGTGTTAACGGCAAGCGCATGCTCACTGTCTCATGCATTGCGGTGTTCAGTTACATATTTAGATGGCATACATAGTTACGGTAGTCGTGTGTCTGTGCTGTCACATGAATTGACTGCATTGGAGAATGTTTGTTATGAATTAAAACTTTCAATAAATTTAGTTACTTTGTCCTTGAACTTCTAAATGTTTCTTTTTTTCACCAAAAGTTTAAAAATTCTATTTAAACCTTCATCAAAAGTAAACCACGAAGAGCACCAATACGCTGTTCCAATTCAAGAAATCGTATACATGCAATAAAGAGAAAATAAATATAATAAACCTCTCGCTTGCAAAATAGCTGCAGTTTTTCCAAAAACGACGAGTCCAGAGCAAACTAAGAATCAAGCGGTTTTTGAGAAAAAATGATAATCTAAACAATGATATTAAATTGGTATTCATCATTTATCTTCAAATTAAAGGACTTCAGGCTCAATATTTATTCATATTTGCTGTTTCACTCTTAAGTCTTTGAAATACAAATTAACAAAGTATGGAATCAGAAAGGTGTAATTTAAATTTAATTTTTTACCCAATTAGAGTAAGTTGCAACTTTCATGATACGACTGCGATATTTTAAAGACGGCGAGGATTGTACTTGCTTTGGTTACTTATCCTTGCGTATTATCCCAAGCATAACTGCATTATCAGATTAATTACTCGAATTAAAATTAATAAATTAGTTGATTTGCACTTCTTTTCAACGTTTTTAGTAAGCCTTGCTGAGTCAAATGGTGACTGGATTGTCTAATAGGTAACAGGATTTGTGTGTGACAATTTTGCTATTTTTGATATCACTTGATTTAACCATTTGCATGGTCCTACAAGTCGGGATATGTAACCGATCCGCAATGTATCTATGAAAAACACATATGAAATAGCCGAATTACCACCACATTCTAAAAATATCACAGGTAGTGATATTCCTTGTTTATGAATAGTAGCATCACCAGGTGTGGCGCCACGAGAACGTGGATGAAAAGCTGCCGGATAAGTAGGCGAGGCTTCACTTCTCCGGGGGTACAGTAATGGTGGAGGTTGGGTTACCACCTCCAGTGATAGTATGTACCTCCTACGGGAGGGGTCGGAGCGTGGCCGGTGATGGCTACTGGAACTCCGGCCTCAGTACTCGATCTATTGCAGCGGCTGTCATTCAATATCCCCGGGTGCCAAAGCAGGACAGGAGTGGCCCATTTGAGGTTCAGGTTATGGATAGTAGTTACGATCGTCTTCGCCACCGTACTGGGCAGCACCATATTCGGCCGTAATTTTGACAAATACATATAATGGGTAGTTATAAGATTAGAGCGCACCAGCTTTGACAGCTGCCGAACGCCATTTATATATCCTTCCATTCGGCAAACCTAATTGATTAATATGTTTAATTTTCACAATTTGTTTGCATCCACATCAGAAATATTAACAAAATCGTTCGGTTGGGACTTCAAGAACCATCTTGCAATTTTTATAAATTCTACAATGAACTTACCCTTAAACCGAAACTGCATGGTATGTTTTTAAACATTTGCGCAGTTACTTTTGCACTCTTCTTCAGAACTGTATCTGTTTCCGTTGCCTTTACAGCCGCCATAATTAAATTGCTCGCACTTTCCAGTTTCCTTGTTGTAGTACCAACTGCGAATTAAGGCTCTGCACGGTCCTGTTTCTTTATCGTCCACACAGTTCTTGGTAGGATCTGCTTGAAGAAGGGAATAAATATGGTGAAAAATCAATTGAATTCGTTGAGCTAGAAAAACGCATACAGGTATGTTCTTCATCAAACCAGATATGCTTATTAAACCAGATATGGTTCTTCTCCAAACCGGATATGGTTTCCAAATCTTACGAGGTGGAAGGCTGTCACCTAATTACCAGGAATTGGATGCTCGCAACAAACAAGGTAATTCCGATTGGAAAAACCTGTATATTACTTATATTTATGACATGCCAGACCTACAAACTTGACACTTCTAAATAACTGGTCCACTTTTGTATTTATTTATTTTAGCGGTCTTGCATAACTTCTCATTGTCTTGTGAATTTTTTTCCCTCTCTCTCTTAAGCTACGTTTCGCCATAGTAAACTTTTGCGGTACAGTGTTTTTTATTCAAGTAATATAGATTATTAGTACTTTATTAAACAAGGATGGCGTTGCTGCGCTAAATTAATTAACCCGAATTAAGTCAGTTACTTTCTGGTATGCGAAGTATACAAGGAAAAAGAATTGTAATCTTCAAAAAATTTGACTCCGAGATTTTGATTGTTCTTCACGATTTAGATCTTCCTGAATCGATCATCAAAATCATGTTTGGAATTATGCCAGTCTGTTTGTGAACGCATTATCTCAAAAACGCGACAAACTAGACGGATGGAATTTGGAATGTGGTCTTTAAACCGAAATTGTGTACCAAATTTGGACGAAATAGTCTTCGAGGGTTCAATCTGTATGTCGCGTCCATGTAAACGTGATACACAAAATGCTCAACAAGCTAGAACAATACCAGTCAAAAGACATGCCCCTCTCAGGTGACGTGGCCTCTGTTGGAACCTTCCTTAGTCCAGAAAGCAGTTTGATTGCGGTTTGCACAATATCAAATTGAGAGTTCTTATAGGAAGTAGAAAAAAAAACCACGAACATAAATTTTAAGAGGATGAAAATATTTACGGCTAAAATGGTAATCCAGAAGCGTAATATAGAGTCCGTTTTGTTTTCACGACAAACCACAATTTCCTCATAAAATACAGGGGAAGGTTGCGGAATATGGGCTACATGGACATTTTATAATGTACATTGATAGAGAAATAATTTTAATGAAAAATCAAATAGTAGAATTTTTAGCATATTTATCTTCAGAATGATGTAATTATATTTCTATGAAATAAAGTTTAAAGTACGAAAAAAATAGTTTTAAAAGATTGCGTCGTCCCCCCTCCCAATTAAGCAAAATGGTTTCCTACGTTGAACTACTGGTTTCCTGTGGTGGATTACCAATTTCTTTAACCCGTTATTTACGGCAGATCGCTCCACTGAATCGGACGTCCCACCAAAAGTGTACACATTGCTATTGGACAGTCTTTAACGTTTGGGTTTATGTCTTACGCCTCAATAACGCCACTTTGAGATGCTCTTGGAAAATATCGGACTTCTCTTAAAACAATATATTCATAATTTTCACATATAATTAATATAAAAATTTTTATAATTAAAACATAATCAATGTACATTATACACTGAAGAGCCAAAACATTATGACCACCTACTCAATGACGCGTTGCGCCTCCTTTGGCCTTCAAAATAGCTGCAACTCGCCTGGACATAGATGCCACATGTTTTTGGTACATGACTGGAGACAGGTTGTACTAAATGTCTAAGCAGCGGTCACGCAAAGTCGAGATATTCGGAAATGGTAGTGCTCCATCGGATTGAGATCCGGCGAGTTAGGTGCCCAGGACACTAAGTGGAATTCGTCAGTATGCTCCTCGAACCCCTCCAACACAATCCAAGCCTTGCGACATGGGGCGTTGTCCTGCTGGAAGATTCCATTTCCAGTTGGGAAGACAAACGCCATGTAAGGGTGCAACTAATCCGCAATGATGTTCAGATAGTTCGCAGCTTTCATGTTCTGTTCTACCACAACTACGGGTTTCTATTCTTTTTGAACCAAAATTTGATGTCTTTAATGAGTTTTTTTTTTCTTTTGCTTGTCCACTTCCACTTTATGGGGACTCCTAATGATTGCAACTTTGTAATGCGCTATTCCACTAGTTCAAGATAATAGTTTTATTCATTTAAACAGTACAATTTATCCAAAAGGTTGTGTTCCAATCTAGGCAACTTTGAGACAATAAAATCTTTAATTTTATCTTGAAATTATTTTAATAATAACAATAAACTGTAGCCAAATAAGTTTCCTTCCTGCAGATAAATAAAATATTTTTCTACTTACTTTAAAATAGCATAAAGAACATTTATCTTTTGTTAAAATATTTAATTGATGGGATCTAAATGAAAACACTATTTCTTTTACTGTAGCCACAAAAATGATTTCATACACCGTATTTACATCGTTTCAACATAATTCGCTTGTTTTACGCCTTAGATATTATTAAATTGAAGTTATGACACCAGTCCACTCTATCCAGATGGCATGCACATTTGCAGCAAGCATGATTTTTTATGGATATTATCTTGTCATGACAAACTTGACGCGATAAATTTGCAGCGAAATTCCTGCAAAGGAACATAGCATAAGTGACCAACCCACTTGCAAAACAAGTTTGCTGTGAAGTTGATACAGCACACTTACACACCACAACCTGGATACAGTTGTATATATCTGGTTTCGATTCTTTCCTATATTCTATCCAATCTCCTAGACCGTCCTTCTTTTTATTAACTCAAGAAATCAATGATAATTTGAAAAAACTAACTAGTCTTTTTATAAAAAAATATTACTTTTGAAAATTTCTCCATCCCAATTTTACTAAATATAGAACTCGCACTTTAAAGAAAACTATATTTCGCTTTTTTTCTTAATATTGAAATTTTAACGTTCATAAACAAAATTAAAATTAAACCCCAAAAAACAGTCATGTTTGTTGAAAAATAATAACTAACTTTGTGTCCCATATTTTTAAAAGTAATTACTTTTGAACCCTAATTTCATAATTTATTCCACTAGCAAAACGTATTTATCAGAGAAAATCGCTCTCTCTTTGACTTCAAATCATATTCTCAAAATTATAAAAAACTGAATCAAGAAGACAATTAAAAATTAGATGTAGCGCAATCTATCTTCGGCAATCGACTTCTTTCTGGTGTAGTGAATAAGGCGACAGGTTGGTAACCGAGTTATCCAGGGTTCGAAACCAAGGTTCGAATGCGTATTCTCTTTTTGCTACTGCTTTGTAATTAACTTGACTAGACAAGTTTATAGCAATTTGACGCATGGTGATTTCGTTGCTTCTGAAAACTTGTTTCAAACTTGTTATGAACTTGCGGTCTTGCCGTGTAAAACTTGGTGCAGACTTGTAGAGCAAGACTGCTGCAAACTAAAATTGCTGTCTGGGTAGGCAACGATCCAAATTAGGCGACCTCCCCTACTTGTGCATCAGTAGCCACTAAGTCGAACCTGTAGAATGAGTTTCGATGATCAGGCACTTATAAATAACAGCTACTATTAAGCGATGTGATTATCCTTCTGATTCATACAAATTAAATTCTTTAGCCTATATCTGAAATGTTATACAAGCAATATCATTAAATCATTTTAGATAGGTTGTCAGAATTCCAGAATTTCTCGGAAAAAAAACATTTTACTTTTCCAATTTCTGATTTCAAGAAAATTCTTTAATATGCCGAGGTTAAGAAATTAAAATATTTATATGAAAATATATGAATAAATGCTCAAAATGATCGTGATAGTAAGAGCAATAAATCAATTAGTGAACTCTGAAAAAACAACTGGAAATATTGCAAGTTAAATAACTACTTTTTTTAAAAACTAGATCAGTTTGAATCCATTTTTGACAAACGTTTTCACAACTACTAAATTTTAAATTATTCTAATTAATAAGGTGATAAAAAAAAACCCTTGTGTTAATGCAACGTCCTAAGTAATTGATTTTTTTCAATTTGAGAAGAAATTAATGTTAAAAATCATTGTTAAAATCTTTCATTAAATGGAATTAAATCTGGTGCTATGATAACCTACATGCTTGTATAGCGTTTATCGCATAACAATTTAATAAATTTCAAATATATTGCACAGTATTAATAAAAAGGAATATTCGACCGCAGTTATTATAAAAATATCATTGTTATCACTAAATATTCAATATTTTCGCAAATTGCGATTTAATTAGTGTGACAACAATCACTTCTTGCAAGCACTATTATTTCAAAAATAAAAAGTAAAAAATGAAAATAATTTAAAATCTTAGTAATTTCATTCATTAAATTAAATTAAATAAACTAACTTTTAACCTAAAAATTAAATATTCATAATGGATTTGATTATTTTAGAAATGCATACCAGACTGAGCAAATGAAGCACTCGCTAAGACCACAATCAACAGGAAACACAGTGCCTTCATATTGTCTAAAAAATCTGCAGAATGTCGACTGTAACGATTTTCTTTCAAATGACTTTATATACAAAGTGAATACGTCACAATGCATAGTTTATTCCTCAATAAAATTTCTGTATTCATTTTGGTTTCATTCTCTTAATAGAAATATCTTATTTGTAGACCTTCATAAAAGTATCTCTCCTCGAATTTTAGAATAAACAATAGCTGAATAAGTTTTCTAAACTGCATCTTAAACAATGACATAATTCAAAGTGTAGAAAAGTTGGACTTCTGTATGAATCACGATTCTAAATTATGTACAAGATATGTTAACTACAAATGAAAGGATTTGTAACAGTCTAAGAATAAAATTTATAAGTCTTGTCGAGTAGTTCTACAACATTTCCTGTCTGATTCGCAAATGTAACATATACATGTATGTGTGAAGATTTATGCGACTCTTTAAGTTAAAGGAGAAGCGTTTTTATCTTTGAACAAAAGAGCTTTTATTTTTAAAAGCTTAGAGGTATTTAATAGGTTTTATTTTGAATGCGATGAAAAATCTAACTTATTACATGTATTTAATTTTCTTAATATTCAGTGGTCTGTATATTCCAGTAGAAAATATTGTTAACGGTAAGATCCGCTGGAAAAAAATATTATCCGAACGTTTTAGGTTGTTTGAGTTATATGGAATCAGACAAAAAGCTTCATATTCAAAGGTGGCTTATTGTTCATCTGTGGTCTACAGTTTTATCCTTTAACAAAAATCTGTACGTCTTTCTCTGCCTTCACTATTCATATTTTTTATGTTTCATACATTGCTCGGGATGAAATTTTTTTCATGTCTTTTATTAATAAAAAAATCCAACTATTTAACTCATTGTCACGAAATCTCCCTTAAATTCAGCACATAATAAAAATATATTTACATCTCTTAATATGTATGTGTAATATTTGTTTAATTTTTTTAAAAATTCGCTTTGAAATTAACAGTAATGTAAAACATGAGAAATCAAAATTTTGATGAAGCAATGGAAATGGTGTTAATTTCTTTATTAAAATTTAAAGCATTGCTGCAAATTATGTTCAAAACTATTTTTTAATTATGGGGAAAACTGTACGTCAACGAAATTTGTATCATTAAGAATATTTTTTATTTTTTAATATTATTATTTTAATTTTGTGGTTAATGCAATAATATTTTCGAAAGTTATCGACAAAAAAGTCAAAATGTCAAGTAGTGTTTAATTGAATAAATTTCTAATTAAAATTTTAAAAACATGGTTCCGAAATTAACACTTTATTTTATCGCTTCATGTTGTCTTTACGTGAATGTTTTAGAGAAAATTTTTGTGTCCACCAAACACAGTGTGATGAAATTTATAAATAAAGGAATATAAGTTTTCATTTACAAAATTTTATTTATTAAATGCTTAAAATTTAATGCACAAACTTGGTTACATTTCAGAAGAACTTGATACATCCATAATTATGAAGGAAACAACAATGTCTTGATTTCTGCAAAGAGAAAGAATTTCAGGCTGTAACAAATAAAACAAAAGATTTTTAGTATTTATAAATCAGATTAGCAATACGCTCACGGCGTTGCCCGTGGAATCAGGACTTCAAAAAAATGAAAAAAAAAGAAAGAAAAACGCCCACAATGACACGAAAAAGTTTGGAAAACAAAATAAAAACAAAAGATTCACATTATTGATTTTTAGAAAAACAGTACCGAGTACGTTAATCCAAAACAATATTAAAAAATTGCAACGTGAAAATCATTTTAGGCAGTAAGCGAAATATGCGAGACAAAGTAGCATGTTAAGACACTGCCGAAAATAATTATTGAGTCATTCACTTAAAGCTTATGACGTCCCCTGCGTTCTTCGCCGCTAGCCAATGAAGTTTTCTTTCCTTTTTCTCTCCCTCTCTCTCTTTGTAATTTGGGATAGAAAATTATCTCTATAATTATTTAAAACTCAGGCTAACCGTAAATAGAAAGCTACAATCAGCTTTGGTCAATATCATTACATACTATTTTGATGAATGCCATCACAGTTATTTTTCGATGTATTAGAATACTTAGAGCTGTCCCTATCGTATCTCATTAATTTCCTTGAAGAATTATTATCCTCTGGCAATTCACTCCGGGGAGCACCGCGAGTTCACAGATGAGAAGTCGCCGGATACGTAAGCAGGTTCTCGCTTCCCAAGGTGGTATAGTAACAGTGGGGGGGTCGAGTATCCCCCGGTAACCTCCTTTGGGGGCGCCACGCCGTGGCCGTTGATGGTTACTAGGACTCCGGCCTCGGTATTCGAGCTATTGCAGAGACTGTTATTCAATACCTCCTAGCGTTAGGGCAGAACGAGGGATAACTCTGTTAAGGTTAAGGTAAGATATCTTCAGATGATTGTACCCGACAATGTTGCTTTTCATATGGTGGCAATTGTTTTCTGCTGAGTTTCAGTAAGTTGAGAGCCTACATTCAGCTGAAACACGTATGCATGACTTCTTTCGTATTTCTAAGCATCTCACAACTGCAGAAAGAATTTCATAATATTGAACAACTTTCATTTTAAATATATAGCTTCATTATACAGAATATCCATAATTAGAGTTTAAATCTAATTCTGTTCAGATGCGTTGAATTACATTTGATTACATGAAAATAATGCTAAATACTACTAGGGCAAGTCAGTCAAAATGTTATAAACCAATAAGAGAGTTCAAGAATCAGTAGTATGTTTTTCCAACTATTTCTATAGCTGGCAACTGTATAATGTTCGTTTCGAATTTATAGGATATTAGTCGTACACATGCGCAGCTGCCTTTGAAAATGGTGATTGTGCTTGAGGAGTATACACCAGAAGATGAATGCTGAAAGTGTTTTGAGAGTCTTGCTCGCTCATTTTCTGAAACGGGATGAAACTGTGTCTGTTGCCCATTGCTGAAACATTCTTTCGAAGCTTCGGGATGCAATTGGAAAAAATCATCCAAACCTATTACTCGAGGAATCTTGATTCATTACGAAAATGCGAGGCCTCATAAATCTGGATCAACCCCAAAGAAAATTGAAGACTTTCGGTGTAAACTTCTTAAGCATCTGCCTTACATCCCAGACTTAGCTCCTAGAAATTATCACTTGTTTGGGCCTCTTAAATTGCACTTGGACAGCAAAGGTTTTACCAATCATGCCGATGCTGAAGGTGAGGTACGTAAGTGGCTGAAACAGCTGTCCAAAGACTTTTATGTAGAAAACACAAAAAGAGACATCTCTTGGATGTCAGACTGTAATTATGAGTCAACACAGCTTTTTATGATACATTCATTGTCTGAATAAAGGTAACATTTCTAGAGTTCAGGACTTTTTAAATTAAGAGTTTTCAACCTTAATGGAGTGATGCTAAACAGCACTGCAGTCGTGAGAAGTTAACATCCTCATTCTTCAGATTTTTCATTATTTCGAGACACAAAAATTATTAAGAGTATCACTTCAATAAACTATTCTGAATATATATTTTGAATTTAGTTTATATTCGTAAATTGTTAGTTGGTTGATTGTTGGTATGTTTTCGTATTTCTTTTTCAATTCAATAATGTATTTCTGCCAAAGCGAATTGTTGCGGAAAAAGGAAGAAACGTGGTCGAGTAACTTATATCCGCCCGAAAAAGACTCCCTAACATAAATGAGGAAGCAGAACAAGATCATTATATTTGTGTTGAATTATCTTCTGTTTAGATTGTAAAACCGATTATGAACTATATTCAAAGGCACAAAATGACAGCATGAGGTGCGTCATAATCCCTTATCAATTATTTCGTAAATAAAACTTAACCTTTTGAAAAAATTATATATTTGAACAAAATAACACAAAACACTAATAATCGATATTCTGTATATTAATCTCTGTATTCAAAACTTAAATTATTTCATTTCAGGTTTTAATGGAAATTTAATCACAGTCCAAAACTTTGTATTACGTATTATGCATTTTCGGTGATACAGAAAACTTTCTAATTTCTTTCCACATCTCCGTAGCTCTTTGGATACAAATAGATTAAACTGTCTCTAATTATGGTATTCATAGAAGTCCAAACAGAAAGCGTGGGTAAAATTGCTGACCAGGCATCGTAATCTATTAAATAATAAATGATCAAATTATTTATTTTGACCTTGCATATTTTCCAAAAACGTGCGAGTGGCAATTACTGTTCGTATGGCTTATTTAGTCAGAAATGGATACACTGATCGATAAGACGGGTTGCATTAACAATTAAAACTTAAAAACCTCTAAAAAATGCACATATATCGACGATCATAATAATAAACACTTAAATGATTCACTCATGTTTTCCAAAAATACATGTATGAGTGGATAACGTATGTATGACATATTCAATCAAAAATGCATTCGACAACCGATGAATTGCATAGAGGATAACATGTAAAACATAATGCGTTAAAATAAAATAATGCACACATATTGAATCGTAATAACTGTTAAATGATTCACTCACTTGAAACGCCTTATAGGCATTCTTCGGGTCTGATACAGTCCGAAGTGAAAACCTTGTCCTCCCTCAGAACGTAGCCGGCCTTGCACTTGCAGCCCCAGTTGAGCTTCAGTGTGCAAGCTCTCACTGGATGGTCAAGAGAGTAGCATGAGTCTGGGCAGTCGCCGAAAGACCCGAACTCTTTGTTTGATGGACAGTCCTCTCGGGAAACTAGAATAAGGCATTAATTACAAATAAGCAGATTGTAGTCAAATACAACATTTAACAATTTAAAGTTAGTATTTTGTTTTAATTCGGAACTTGTGTATTTCTATAAATGTGTTTAGTGAAAAGTAAACATCTCTTTCTCCATCTTTCATCTCACTCCTATTTTAGGGTAATCGAAACCAACAGATGCACAGGACTAGGAAGGTCGTATCTGTTCAGCAGAACATTCATCTGTTGTTCATCCCATTCCATTTGTCCCAACACTGGTATTTTTCCCACCCATTTAAGTCGAAAAATCATGCGCGCCATTCATCTGTAGCTCCATAGTGCGATACAACCGCTCTTCGCGCAACTTGATGTTTCAAAGTGCGCTTGTGGTAAGGGGGGAGATCTTCTCTCCCCTTCGCTACAGCTGCTCTTCGATGTCCCCTTCCCTCCCCCACTCCGAGGATTTCAGGTATGCTGATCGCTACTCTCTCAGCAGGGTCCCGATACAGTCAAGGCTTTGATGTACCGACTACCCTCGCGAAGGGTCTTTCAAAAAAATTGGCGCACGAACTGCTGGATTTCCGCTTGTTTCGAAATCCGACTTCTACTAGACGCTATTCTAATTTTAATAGGTTTTCGACCTTGACGATTGTTTTTTCTTTCCCGTGTTTCAAAATTTCCAGTTTCGATTTGAGATGAATGGCCCGCTTTACGACAGACAAGCATGTGGGAAAACGGTATTGTCAGATAGACAGGAAGTGGACGGGCTAGTTTCTGCTGGCACTAAGGACAAGTGTCAATCAAGTAGGCATTCACGCACAGAAGAATTCGAGATAGGACTTTTCGTTTGGTACTAAGGTTAATTTTCTTTTCCCATAATTTTCTTTATACATTACTGTTGAGTCTTGCTGTTACTGATGATTTCATATATTTTCTTGGTTTACGTTTGTACGTCCATTTACACTGGAATTTTCATGTTGAAGAAATGACGCCACAAATCAAATTTATGAAGTACATTTTATAGAAAAGAGCAGTTATTCCAATAGGTGACTTTACGTAATGAAAAAAAATGACGGGAAGCTGTCTTTTCAAATAACCGCTGATGTTAAATTCGTAGGACTATTTTACTCACGTGACTCTTTTGTTCCTCCAACTTTTAAGTTTAAGTAAGTTTTCTGTAACTTCTGTTGTTACCCTTTATCTGTAAAATAAGACATTAGTTACGTTTTTAACGTATTTAGTTACCGAGATATACAGGATCGCGTCACTAATTCATGTGTATTTTTGTCCAACTTTGTGACTCCTGTAGTCGCTGAACTACAATTCCGATTTTCAATTTTTTTTTTTTTTTTGTAACTTCTGTTATTACCCTTTATCTCTAAAATAAGACATTAGTTACGTTTTTAACGTATATAGTTACCGAGATATAGAGGATTTCCCATACCAATTTTTGTGGCGTTTTGGCGTGTGAATCAAATTCCTTCCTGAGCCCCCAATGGGAGGAACATAGTCTTACGTTAAAATTCATTTCAAATGTCTATTGTGTCGAAACAAGTCGGTTAACAAGCTAACAAAAAGCTTTATGTGGCATTTGAAATAGCATTTACAAAATAACAGGAAAACCCCTTTTGGGTTATATTGTCATATTTAGATTTGCATCTTATATTACCCTCAGAGCTACAAGCAGTCACTAGATAGTCAGGAGATGAACATGGAGAGGGACAAAAGCGAAAGTATTCAAATTCTGAATCTGGCTTATGATCTAATTTGAAGAGGTTTTAAGAATAAAGAACACAGAGTTATAATTACTCAGACAGTAGTCCTTTTTAAATAGGAACAATAAAGCATGCATAACCGGCGGGATTGTAGTCCTCTCGACTTTCTCGACCACTTCCACAATTTGGTGCATTTTGTGTTTATCTTTAATTATCGAGAACACAGTATACGCTTTGGAACAGCACCTCTTTCCTTTTGCCAATATGGTCCAACATTTGATAATGATATACAATTCTGTTAATAAAAACTGTACACCAAATCACATCGATCTAGCTCAATGCATTTTTTGAGTATTGATTTCACATGCATATGAATTGCCAGATTTCTCTTTGCTGGATTTTATCCAAAATTTGAGGCAGACATACAGTGGTGTAAAAGATCACACACCTAATTTCATTCTCCAGTTCTTTCCTTTCTTATTATCCTCCTTGCGCTTTGGGTTTTTGAGTATTGTGTTCCCACACAGGCAGTCATAATTCTCAAAACAGTTTTTTCGAACCCATGCAGATTTAAACTTGGAAATGCATCGAAATCTCAAGGTCGAAATTTTTATGATTGCATTACTTTCTATTGTACTTATTCCACGAGAAAATAAAATTAAGATCAGGCTCCGGTTGTCGAAATAATTCAGTTCAAGAACATTGCGCACAATAACAGTCGAACAGTAAAATATTCAATCTAAGACTGAGTAATATTCAAGAATATTAACCAATTGAAGTTCAAAATGTTAATCGTACTTACTGCTGCTCGCAGCTGCCACTGCCACCAAGAGAAGTGCAATGAAAACCTTCATGATTAATCGTCTGTGTGTGTCATAAATTCGACCCGTGATTCACCTTTTTATTACAATTTCGTGAGAGATTCTGCTATCTTTTCTCTATCCTCTTCGATAAAATGACGGGAAAGAGCATCTGCATTCTTTGAGTGTCTGAAGTACAAGGTTAAAGATATAAGCTTTCTAAAAGTGTGTCAGAAATCACTTTTCAGAAATAAATTTACTTGCAAATTGAAATGCGGAATTCCGTTATCAGCTCTGAGGCTAAAGATATAAACCATTATTCTAGATTAAGAAAATCGATAAAAGATATTCTTTAGAACGGCGATTCCCAACTTGTGGGAATTTCCTATTATATAGCGAAATGCAGGAAAAAATAT
>BGPR01000389.1:19910-136992 GCA_013235015.1 Araneus ventricosus | reverse complement strand
CCAATAGGATACTTACTGAAAAGTTATGAAATCAATTTACAACATATAGATGGCAGCCTGAGTGCAGATGAGAAAATAAAAAAAATTGATGTTTCTCCCTTGCGGCTGCATCTCTCTTGCTTTGTTTCTACGCTCGAGAATACCATATTTTATTCTACAGTATTGAAGGAAATTCATTATCTGTATTATATTTATTAAAATTCATCTGTGTTTGACATTATAGGATTTTATAGAAGAAACATTTTTCTGAAAAAAAAGCGTTGTCAGTTGGTAACAATCTGACTTTTAGCCCTAAAACATACTTAAAACAAAATAAGATTTTTAAAGTATTTTTCCCATGTTTCATTCAAGAAATGAAAGTCAAAAAACATTTTAAAATCAATTTTTTAAAAAAAACCAGGCTTTTAAGGGTTAAATAAAGCGTTGAAGAACATTAATTCGTGTGGTTCCTGCAGTCAACGATTCAAATACATTAAAGAGAAAATAAATATAATAAACTGCTCAGTTGCAAAAGAACAGCAATTTTTTCAAGAAACGATGAACACACAGCGAAATAAAAATTAGCGCCATTTTTTGAGAAAAATAATTTTTTTTACCAATGACAATGAATTGGTATTGAATGTTTATTCACAAATTAATAGATTTTAGGCGCAATGTTTATTCTCATTTGCTATTTCACGGTGAGCCTTTCAGACACTAATTAATAAGGTGTGGAATCAAAGAAATGGAATTAAACTTTCCTTTTTTTCTATATACAGGGCATCCACTAAAGTCCTTCTACCCCTCCCTGGCGGCAAACAACAGAGTTAGCGTTCATTGCTGCAGAGCAGCAAGAAATCCAAAAAAGATTCCAGATGTGCATTGTAGCTGACGAAGAGCATTTCGACCACCGAAAATAAAAGTAACTGCTGATAACTAATTGTTCTGTTTTCTTTCTAACGCTGTTCTGGCGTAAGAGTGTTGGAAATGGCGACCAAACAAATGAGCGTTTTACACGTTTTGTCTTTTTCAATATTACGCTCTAGGTGTCTTTTCGTACTAAATCGAAAACGTTCTACAATTTTTTTATTGATTCTTCCCCGTATCTTGTACCGTTTTAGAGATTGGAACGATAACTCCATTATTTAGATCCGGGTGGCGCTGTAACCGATCTGGTCACTTTACCATGCCTAGACACCAAGTTTGTGGCAATAGTTGTCGCCGTTCTCAAGTTAATATTGAGTAGAAGGATTTTAGTGGACACCCTGTAGATTAAATCCTAACCAACACAGTATTGTGAGATTTAAAGAACTCTGAAGGCTTGTGTTTCATCTATTCATTATAGATCCATTCATATTACCCCAAACATTACCTATATTATCAATTTATTTAATATATATAAATAAATTTTTTATATGTAATGTGCAAATAACGAATTATTTCATTTGCACATTTTATTGTCGTTTTCGGTAAGACTTGCCGAGTCGAATGATATGAGGAGAGTTCAATACTCTTCGTTTCAAATACCCAAGACTAGCACTTTTGAACGATTTTACTACAGAAAGAGGTGACAGGCAATGAGCAAGATGAGCGCTTTTCCCGGAGTTCTTTGTTAGGTCATGACTTTCGTCCGATTAGACATATTTTTTTAGTTAATCTTTACAGCAAATCAGTAAATGAAAATAAAATGTTTCTATATACTGATAAGTAAAATGCAAACATCTCCTTCTCCATTTTTCACTTCACTTCTATTTTAGTGAAATCAACTCCGCCTGGCGCATTGCAAAAGCACTGAGGCTTTCCATATCTGATAATGATTATTAGCAAGTGGCAGGAATTATGGGACACAATTCTGTTATTCTTTATAGCGGCTTATGTAAGTCAAATCACTTTAACTTTGCTCACCTGACAATAAAAATTACGAAGGACTCTACAATACTTTCGATAATTTAACAAAAACACAATGAAATAACTAACCAAAAAAATTATTTCGATCACGTTAACGCTACAAGTACCAATGGAAAAACTACAAAAGCGAGGCAATTTTTGAGCCTGTCAAGCCAGAAACCGACGTTGCCACGCTTTAAAAAAAAGAAGAAAAAGGAGATTAAGAACAAACTGCTGTAGTGCTTTAAGAAAAGTCGAGATTTTGGGTTAGCTCTGAGGGAGGCAGCAGACTCATAGCACACACCCCTAAATTCGCCACTGACGTGATTTAGCCATTTTGAATGGTTCTACCCTTCAAGTTATGCCAAAGACCAGCATTGCGGTGTTTATGTCTGTGGAAACCCACATTATTACCCACCCAATTACCACTCCTCCCTAAAAATTATTTAAGTAATGCCATACCAGGTTTAAGAATCGAAGAATAAATCGTCGTCGGCAATGCACTGGACAGCACGATATTCGGCCGTAATTTTGACAATTTCATGTAGTGGATACTGACCTATCGCCAGGAGGAAACCCCTGAGCAGGGTTGCCTCAAATAGATGAGGGATGCGGATATAAAATCAACCGCAACATTTGGCAAACTAAGCGCACTTCCGTTAGGCGAGAAATTCGTTTTCGAACGAAGTACAAAGAGAAATGAGACTTCCGTTTGTTCTATCTACGCCAAATGAAATAAATCCCTTTCCTTCACCCCCGAAATGCAGTGGAATATCCCGCTTCCATAACGTCCGCCAAAGGCATGTCTGGTGTCTAGGGTTTTTCTCGTGGCGGTGGGACAGTAGTTTTGAGAATATTATGCACGAATCGTGCCAGACGTAGGACACCACTCATACCATTCGTTCGGCAAATCTTATTGATTAATATGTCCTAATTTCCATAATTTTCCCATTTTTTGCATCCACTTCGAAAATATTATCAAATTAATTGGATTGAGACTTCAAGTACCATCTTTCAATTTGTGTAAATACTATAATGAACTTACTGGGAAGACGAAACTCCATGATGTGTCTTTAAGCCTTTACGCAATTACTCTTGCACTCTGCTTCAGAACTGTATCTGTTTCCGTTGCCTTTACAGCCTCCATAATTAAATTGCTCGCATTTTCCAGTCTCTTTGTTGTAGTACCAACTGCGAACTAAGGCTCTGCACGGTCCAGTAAATTTGTCGTCCACACAGTTCTTAGGAGGGTCTATTTAAGAAAGAGAAAAAAAATTGGATAACAATCAATTGAATCCGTTGAGTTAAAAAAAATGTATTCTAGACGGTTATTCTCCAAACGATATATGGTTAGAGATTTTCAAATCTTACTAGTTAGGAAGCTGAAGCCAAGTGACAAACAATGAAATGTCCGGGCTAGCGAATTTGGATAGGCAAAACCTTGATGCAAAGTATGAGCCTATGGAACCTTATGAAAAAAACCATGTGATAGCCGAATCACAACCCCACTTTTAAAAAATGATGCACAGATTACCTAGTATTCGAAAACCTTACCTGGTTCAGGAATGGTGAGAACAACTGTCGTCGTCACCACATTCGATAGCGCTATATTCAGCCATAATTTTGACGAGTGCATATAATCAGTAATTCTGAGGTTATAGAGCACCAAATTCTGCTATTAAGTTATATCAATTTAACTGCCGTATAATCTTTTTCTCTAATTTTAATAAACATTTAAATGCATTTTTAAATATATTTTCTAATAATACTTTTCATTGTTGTAATGAAGCTTAAATGGTTTTCATTGTTGCCTCGAAAATTTTATCCTGGGTTATTCTACCATTGTCGATACTCCAAGTATGAAGATTTGGATTATTTTTTTTTGCATACTAAGTAGGTTGCTTTTCAAAGTATGCCTTAAATGAAAGATATCATTTTTTTAATTTGTGGTAATTGTACTTAAAGTGCACAGTCGGAAGTAAGCAATCATGAAATATTTTTATAGTTCATCCATTTTAAAACACTAATGCTCTTTCCTATAATACACTGGTTTGTAAAAATTAAGGAAAAATCACAAAAATAGCGATAACTCGCTCAAAAATAAGCCAGTCCGTATAAAATTTGAATATGTTGCCAAATAAGCGTTGCTGAGTAAAACTGCAATATGCAAATTAATGGCGCTGCAATCGGAATACGTTATCTGCGAGGAGCATAAAGTTGCATGTTTGAGAGCAAGCCTGCAAATTTCGCTGTGATGCTGAGATAAGACATCTAGGATAGCCAATTCGTAACATTGACGTCTAGGCATCATTTGCCAGAAGAACTGCGGTGGGGAGACTAGAAGCAGGACAAAGTCAGACAGAAGTGGTCAGATGGCTAAATGTGAGTTCTTCTGTGGTTCATAGACTTTGGCAACAATTTCTAACCACAGATTCGGCATCCAGGAGGTTCAGTCAAGGACGGCCAACCGCTACGACGAGCGCTGATGACTGATATTTGTCGTTTTGCGCACGAAGAAATAGAACCGCAACTCCGACTCAACTCAGATCCTCCCTTGCTGCAGCCACCGGAAGGTTGGTGTCAACGTCAACCGTGCATAGAAGGCTTCACGAAGGTGGTCTGTACGCGAGGCGACCTGCCATTTGCGTGTCGCTCATGTCACGACATAGAAGGGAACGTTTGAGGTGGGCACATCAACATGTCCATTGGACGCTTGATCAGTGGAAGGCTCTTCTCTTTACGGTTGAGTCCAGGTTTAGCCTCCAAAGCGATAGTAGGCGTTATTTGATTTGGAGAGAACCTGGAACCCGTTATTATCCATCAAACATCCTTGAAAGATATGCATACGGAGGAGGCAGTGTCTGTGTTTGAGGTGATATCTCTTGTGAACGCACAGACCCCCATGTCTTTCCACGTGAAACCTTGAATGCTCAGACCTTGATGCTTGTGTGCGTCCTTATGCCGGAGCAATAGGTAATGATTTCTTGTTACAGGACGACAACGTTAGACCGCACAGAGCTCGCATCGTGGATGATTATCTTCAACAGGAAACAATTGAGCGCATGGAGTAGCCAGCTCGATCACCGGATCTAAATCCTATCGGGCATGTTTGGGATGCTTTAAGAAGACATACAGCTGCTCTCAATCCTCCTCCTCAAACCCTTGCCACGCTTGCAACTGCTTTGAAAGAGCAATAGCTCTCACTTCCTACGGAACTGATAGACCGCATAATTGACATCATCACACATCGATGTATGTGCTGTATTGCTTCTAGGGGGATCATACTCCATATTGAAGGTACTTTTCCTATACCAAACTGACACATCCGATTTGTTCATTTTATACATATGCTAATTTATATAACACCATAATTGTCTGGTAATTTCTTGTCATGTTATTTTATATCTTACTCTCTGTTGTATAACTGTGTGGTCAAGTGTGGTAACTACTGTGGGTCAGTTTCATTAAATTCTACAAGTAACTTTTTGAGTAATCGTCATTTTTGTGTTTTTTCCTTAATTAATGATAACCAGTGTAGAAGTTGATGTTTAAAATGTATATTCTCCCTGTTAACATGAAATGTTGCCTCCTTATCGTAATTATGTGTTTTTTTAATTGGATCATAATTAAATTGAAACTCCTCTGAGTTATTACCCCTGAAATTATCTATAAATATCAGTTTGCGCAAGAACCCTTATAACTTAAGATCTCTTAGAGTGCAACCGAAATTCACTTCGCCGCAATGCCAATATCTTCCTGAATCTTAACGGTATTTAACTGGAATTTTTATATGAGTTGCTCCATATATCTGGCTTTGAAGTTATGAAAAAAACCTACACTATATTTCGCATATTCGCAGTAAAAGAATTTACTACAAATAGTCATATTTTCTCTAATATCCAAAGTATTTACTTCACATTTTAATACAATGCTTCTTTATTATTTTGTCGCGTATTCTGCAAGTTTCATACAATTTGGTTTAAAACTCTTCAAGTTATAAGCAAAAATCATGCAGCATATTTTGAGTTATTTTAAGAAAACCTTTGTATCTTTTCATTCGAGCTATTTTCACAAAACTGCATGTAAATATCCCGAGCATCAAACAAAACCATTCATGATAGTCGTAAATCAATATCAGCTTTATGTGATACGGGGTGAGTCATTAAATCGTGGTGTTCTTCATCAATTTCTAGTCGGTCACCTAAATGTCCTCGTTACCGAATCTTCACTGTAAAATATGAGTTCAAGTTCAAAGAAAATCCATTCAGCCTTTCGAAAGATTGTACAGTGTATAAAAAAAACCCTCAATTATTCACGTTTTTTGTCACTCTCCTGTGTATAGCTTTAAAACATCAAGTAATATTGTAAAGAGGAAATATTACACTGTAGCTAGGCTTGATATTATCAATAACTTAGTCAATGACAGCCAATTTATTTGAAATGCGCATGTTATTTAAAGTCTTACTGTAGTTCATAAACTTCGCACTAGATGGCATTGCAGATCGATACTAACATTGTAAGGCTAACAAATGCAAGGCAATGTAGTTTTGAATTAAAATATGTTATGCGTAATTTATTTCAATTAAATTACTCAGACTCACATTTGAAAATATTCTTTTATTTTAAATAGTGAAATAATATCTATTTTTGATTACTCAGAATTTTTTCATCATCTTTTATTAATTATTCTTTTCTGAAATCTGAAACTTATTACACTTAGACGCACAGATGGTAAAAGGCCAAATGATTATCCCTTTGATTCATACGAATAAGATGTTTAGAATGTTTCTAAAATGTTATATAAGCTAAGCATTATCTTTGGGATAGTTTTCCTTAAAATTCCAGAAATTCAAAAAAAAGTTTCCTACCGTTAATTTAATATCAAAAATATTTTTTTTAATATTCAGAGGTTGTGAAATTAAAATATTTTATATGAATATAAAATAATAAATGCTCACAATGATCGCGATAATAAAAACAATAAATTAATCAGTCAACTCTTAAAAAAGAAAAGGAAATGTATATACTAAATGTTAACCTTTACAAATTTTCAATGAAAAGTCAAATTTTTGAAAGACAACTGTTTTCTTCTTTCAAATGTTTCCACGGCTACTAAATTTTAACCAGTTCATAATGCCATAAAAAAATTTAAGTGCATTAAACACTGCAATGTTGAATTTTTGTATTTGTGACGACAATAAATATAATAAAATTATTTTTGAAATCTTTCAATGAATAAAACTAAGTGTAGAGCTATGATAAATTACATGCTTGAAGAGTGTTTGTAGCATAATAGTTTCATTAACTCCAAATATATTACACGGAAGTTATATTCTACCATAATTATCATAAAAGTTTCAATATTGCAATTAAGATTTATTTAGTGTAGCAACTATCACTTGCGAACATTTTTATAGTAGAAGCCTGGGAATCCAAACCCCAGGAATACAAAGTTTCAGTGAATCCGAACATCTTTTTTAATTTTCCGATAAGTTTTTACCAATGGAAGGAAAAATAACAATTAGGAATCAGAAACAAAGCTAATGTTTTTTCCTCACTTAAAAGAAGTTTTCGAATTGGTTTTTAAGAATGAATGCAGCATCTTAATTAGTAGAAACAAACTCAGATATCTTCTTTTTACCCTCAACTTGTTTGCCACTGTACCGTCCGAATTACAGCGTACTCTTTCCGTACATCTTCACAGTGCACCCAGAGTCGTTACTACTGCATCTGATATATCAAGAGTATTTTATCGAATTTCCCGGATAATCCGAATTCCTCAGAATCCGAACAAAGTTCAACCCCAATTAGTTCGGATTCCCGGGCTCTACTGTATTTCAAAAATAAGAAGCTAAAAATCTTAGTTATACAATTTATTTAATGAAATTAAATAAATTAACTTTTAGCCTAGAAGTTAAACCTAAATTTTTATACTGGAATTTATCAATGTAGAAAAGCATACCACACTCAACAAATGCAGCACTGACTAAGACCACAACCAACACCAAACATAATGTCTTCATGATGGATAAAAATAGACAGAATGCAAGTGCAAGGACTATCTTTCAATGCCTTTATATAAAAGGCCTAGCATGCAGCAATGCGGAGTTTATTCCTCAATAAAATTCCTGTAATCATTTCGATTTCATTCTCTTAATAGAAATAATTTATTTGTTGGCCCTCATACAAATATCTCCTCTTGAATTTTAGAAAAAAAAACAGTGGTTAAATAAGTTTATAAATTGCATATTAAACATTGACATAGCTGGCAGTGCAGAAAAGGTAGACTTCTGTATAAATCTAGATTCTAAAGTTATGTGAGCTTCAATCTAATAATAAAATTTGATATATTGAATGCTGGTTTTACAATGTTTACTGTCTGCACCGCAAATGCAATGCATACATGTATATAATTTTGTTTAATGTTCAGTCGTCTGTCTGTTCCAGAATAAAATATTGTTCGCGGAAATAAAAGAATTCTTTGAAAGTTTTATGTATTTTCAGTTGAAAGGAATGTACCAGTCAATATAGCTTCTCTTTCAAATGCCGTTTATTGTTCCTCTGCGGTCTACAATTTTATTCTTGCACAAAATTCTGTCTCTTTCACTTGCTTCACTATAATTTGCTTTTTTATTTTATTCAAGTAAATATACCCAGTTTTATTCTGGGTGAAAATATTTCAATGTTTTTTATTACTTAAAAATTTACATATTTAATTGTCACGCTTTCTTATGCTTCAGTACGAGCAAAATTTGAAAGTACTTATATTAATACAAAGGTAAAAATATGTGGGTAAAAAAGCTAACATAACAATTAGATATCAAATCAGTTGTTGACGGCTATGTGATGTAAACATCACAATTAAGAAAGCAAAATATTTTTATATTGACACTCTACTGAATGCCAAAGAGCAAATCAATTAACGCGTTTTCTAAAGAATATTTTAATATAAAATATTATAATACACAAAATCATCTTGTCGTCTGAATTTCTTTTTCAATTAAAATGTGAATATCTTTTGCACCAAATAATTTTTAAATCTCATAGCTTCTGATAACGACTATAGACTATACAGAAAGATTTTTAAAAATCCGCCGAAAAATAATTTTTTCTAAAAATTTTTGGTAATATTTATAGAATGATGCAGGATTCAGATTTGGGGTTTGTAGAGAATTTCCTTTTGTTGCTTCAACAGACTCAAAACGCTAACCAGAAGAGGCAGTTTCAACCGCGGAAATAAGAATAAGTCGCATGGTACCAAATCAGGTGAATACATAGCTTGTGGAACCGTATTTGTTAACTATATTATTTTGTTATTTAATACAGTAACAAAACCAAATTATTAACACATATATTAAGATGAGCTATTGTATTTTGCTAAACTAAAAAATAAACAAATATTGCAAAAGGTAAAAAGTTAAACCTAAATTTTTAAAGCGGAAGTAATTACTATAGAAAAGCATACCAGACTCAGCAAATGCAGCACTGACTAGGACTACAACCAACAAAAACCACAAAACCTTCATGTCGTCAAATATATCTGCAAAATACCGCTTGCAAGGATTTTCTTTCAGGGTCTTTTTATACATGCCGCAAACAATACCTCCGAGAGAAAAAAAAGCAGTACAACGCGTTTATGACATCACCAGCTGAAGGCCTTCTTCCCTTCAGGAAGTTACTGTTTGTTCAAAAAGTGAAAATGATCTGGGAATTTCCTGATGAATTGCAACATTATGAAGTTATCTGAACATGTTCGAACTGTTTTGGCACTAGTTCAAATAAAACTAATATGCAAATAAACTACTCACTTTTATAATTAAGGATGTTCTAGGATTTTAAAATTCTATTTATAAATAGAGTTTAAAGCGAATTGAGCAAGTGTCATAAGATTTTCTGTAAATTTTTAATGCCATTTTTATTCTAAAAGCCAATAAATAATTTTAAAAATATTCATACTATATTAATTATTCTTTTGCATTTCGTAGAAAATTATAAAACGATCAAAACATTCCAAACCTATCTAGTGGTAATATCTTAAAATTAAGTCTGAAATGAGAAAAATTGTGTGTAAAACCTGGTTTTGAGAAGAATGCATTTTTAGTTTAAAGTTCAATAATTGTTTTAGAAATAATAGACTCAGAACCTAAAAATTCACCATTTATAGCTTGTACCATGATCTTATATTTATGGTTAAGCTATTCTTATTATAACTTACTAAAATAATTTCGAAAATAAATAGATGCTGCACACTCAATTAAGTTGTTATCTTAAAAAGAACATTTTTCACTGTCGGAGTTGTCGACTCGGAGCTCCGAGATGGTTGCCGGAAGTATTTGTGCTCTACCCAAATGCTCTTATGTACTTCACGCCACAATTTCATCCATACTGAATTCCTACATTATCCCCTGTGGAAGAAAACGGTCGCTGTATACACAGTGAAAGCGGACCCGGTTCTGTTCCTATTTTCTTCCAACCTCTGGGGGAAATTCTAAGCAAGACTTGACTTGTTCTAACTATTTGTCCGAAGCAGCTAAATCATAACCATAAAAGAAACCGTCCTGCCGTAGCGCTCGGGAAGCACCGAATGACCCCGCAGCCGTGAATAATAAATTTTCGCTCTGTAGCTGATGAATAATACCCCCAATTGCGAAAGACACGTGCGACGACCCCTCAGAAAGAATATGGCCCATCATCAGCCATGGATCCATAAACCAGGCAAAACCACCATCATTGTACCAACCAGGAAAGGGAGAACCTTCTTACTTACCCGGGAACTTCTCATTCCAATATCTGGTGGGTGGTATGAATTAAAAAACTTCTCTGGCACTAGGCCGTCTGGAAAAATCTGAATAATATGCCGCTACAAATTATTATATGGGTATTCTGATCTGTGCAAAATAGCCCCCGTTACGGCGCGGTCCATGCGCAGAAAACACTTTAGGAGGTACGTCCTACCATCGGCGCTGGGCTCGTTAACCATGCAACACCATCATTTTCGTATCGCCGGGGTAAAAACGAGAGGCGGCATACTGCTTCTCATCCCCATATTTGAGGTGCCTCTCCCTCGGAACGTCCCTAGAGGTATGTGTTCTATCCAACTGCCATTAATGTACTCCCCCCTCAAATTGATTCTCCGACATTTTATGTAGCTAATTACAGTCCGGTGCACACATCCGATTTTTGTCACTAATTAGTTGTCCGACACTCCTCCCTCATCGAATGTTTTCGGGTGTATGTGTGCACTGACTAAGGCTACTTGCACACACACCGATTGCTGCCGGTCGATTTGAAAACGGTCTACTTTTGCAGGCGTTGCATTCCTTGCACACACACCTATTCGTGCCGGTCGGTTTTATACCGGATTTACATCTGGTTAGATGGAAATGAGTTTTGGTCATTCACGAACACAGTCGCTTCTACTGTAGTTAAACCGAATTCAAAACGGGTTATTATTTCTTATTAATTATTTTTATTTTAGTTTAAAAAATGGAAAAAAATGGAGAATTGAGAAATATAGAAATCCAATTTAAGAGCATATATTTTTGATAACAATATTTCAAACTATATATTGTCTTCAAAATGCAGTCAGTTGTTAGCAATATAAAATTTAAACAGATTATTGAATGTCTTGTGACTTTTACTGGGACTTGGCACTCTAAGAATTCCGGAAAATCAATGAAAGTATCGATTTTCAAATTTTGAGTGGAAAATGATCCTCGAACCTTTGACTTAATAATCTGAAAGTTTCAAAACAATCAGACAAATATTTAGTGAGATATGAAGTTATTTTGTCTAACATTTCGTAACGTGCCACGCCCACTTCCAATGTTTAAATCATGCATATTTCATGTGTAAGTTGCAAAGCCATCTAATTTTTTCCATAAAAGCAAAGCAGGATAGTTGTTTCAAACAGTAGCCATTTAATCTTTGTTTGTTTACTGTTTTACTGCTTTCGCTTCTTTATTATTTATGAAGCATATCGTCATCATCATCATCATCATCACTGCTTTCGCTTCTCATTTTTTTTTTGAATTTCTCTCTGTCAATAAAATTTCAATAAAATGGTTTTAAATTTTTTCTCTGCTATAATGGATATTTGATAAATAGTACTGTAGATCATTTATTAAATATTTTGACTAAAAAATTTGAAAAAAGTGAAATTTTTCGCATTTTTTTTTAAAAATTTCTAATTATCCCTATAAATGAAGATGCTAATTAATAATTATAGTAATAATAAATATTAATAAAATTGATAACTTAGGACACGCAAATGTCAGGGTATTGCTCTGAAAAAAACTAGCTTTATATAAGTTGTTTTTATTACAATTTTATTGTTTTTAAAACTTTAAAGCTGTTTTTCTCAGTTTGCTTTTTTCCAAAATTGTGTCTGCTACAAAATGAAAAAAGTCGATCTCTTTTTAATCTAATAACTTGAAATTTTTTCTGTTCTCTCACAAATGCATGCTTAATAGAATTAGGGATGGATTTGTAAAAATTTTGATTAAAAAATTTTAAAAAAATGTACAAAGTGAAAAATTCTGAGATTTTCCAAAAATTTTCACAAAATTTTGAACAAAATTTTTTTTCTCTGAAACTAATGTAGATATCAAAAATCCGATCCCTGTTTCTGTTAAGTACATTGATAGGTCCCTTTTAAAAAAATTTGGAGAAAAAATATTAAAAATTGTGTGAGAAGAAGCATTTTTAAAAAAGGTTAATTTTTTTAAAAAATTTAAAATTTTTAAATTTGTAATTTATCAAAATGAAAAATATTTTAGAAATTTCAGTTTCTGCACAGTTTACATCTATCTACTACAAAATTGAATAAGTTTGATCAAAATTGTAGAAAAAAATTTTGGGGTGCCAAGTCCCCTTAAAGATTGTGTTAAAGATACACAAAGTTTCAGATGTGTAGTTATAACAAAAATATCATTTCTTGGATTCTATAACTTATTTTTGTTGAATTATTTACTTCAAAGTAATTCAGTATTTGAGAGTCACGATCTTTGCAAATTTAACAAATGGTAACCGAGCACTGACTAAAAACGTTTTCAGTTGAATTTAAATTCTCAGGAACAATATCGCACAGTCATTTAGGTTCAAATTGCTAGTGAATGGGAGATAAGCGAACACAAAGACATATGGGGGGCAGGTATTTTACACTTGGTTAGATGCAAATGAGTTTCGTAAGTTTGTAGGATAATTTAGGTTATCGAGATATTAAAAAAATTAAATAAATAAGAATTGCCAAAATGTTCAATAAGGCCATGAAAAATAAGGAAGTTCACATTGAAATATTCAAAATTCAAACTAAACTAACTCTAAATTACAACTAAACAGAAATAAATATTAAGTGAAAACAATGAAAATAGCTTCCTTGTTGTACTTTTGTACACTGTTGTACAAAAATGCTGTTATCAAAACAATTACTTGTTTGCTTTTCCATTTTTAGCTATTAAGTTTTACTAAAAAGTTTTTAATTTCATTTCCTATTATCGTCCTAGTAAAATAAAAAAAAGTTTCGCCATTACATTAAGAAATAAAAGTGAAGTAAAATGGAAAAGTTTTTTTCATTCTTCGTCAAGAAATGGGTTCTCAACGTAGGCGGACACTTTAAGAATTTACTTGGCAGTACAACCAAATTATAATGTGTTAACATTAAAGATAATTTTTGATAATAATCTAACACTGTGAAAAGCAAACATTCAAGAGAATCTGAATTTTCATTTTTTTATATACATACATTAAGACTAAACGATAAACCAACGTGAAAACAGCAAATTTATATTTATTTCTTGGGCTGTCGGAGAGCGAAGTTGTTTTGAGAATTATTCTTCTTAAATTATAGAATTATGTTAAATGAAAATTCATTAGAAAATTATGTTAAATTTACTATCACTAACTTTAAAGCATTGCAATTATTCAACAGAGATTTATTAAGCTAATTAAAAATCAATATTATAGCAAAAACAAAATGTAATTAAAAATGGAAATAAAAGTATGGAATGTGTATGCGAAATCATTAATATTATTTTAAAACTAGAAAAACCGACTTGTTCAAATGTAAAAAAGCATATATATATATTTTCAGAGACCCCTAAATATTCCAGCGCCTGGTCTTCTAACAAGCTTAATCCGGCACTGAGAATAATTATTTTCAACTATCCCTTAAAAATTTCTTTGTGTGTAAACAATTTTCTCGTCCTTATACTGATAATATCAATAAAGAAAAAAAATATCCCTAAAAATATTATTCAGTCTTTTTTTGTCAAAATATTACTGCTTTTATGAAAAGAAAGGGAAGAAGCCACGAGAGCGAAGTCGATCGGCTGAAATCGGTGCGTGTGCAAAGGACAGTAGAATTACATGTGCCACTGGAAACACCTACAAGAAATCGGTCTGAAGAAATAGGTGCGTGTGCAAGGGACAGTAGGTTTATTTGCGTCACTGGAACCGCCTGCGGTTAACAGCGTCAGCGAAATGCAGTGACAACCATCGACAGTGTTAGATTTCAAAAATTGCATCTACATCATTTTTCGATTTTATCAGTATTTTTAAATATTTAAATCTTCGCCACCAAAGTTTCTTTCATCCCTTGTGGCATCTCTGACAACTTTGGAATTTAAACGGTAATTTTTAGCAGTTTTATTAAATATCTAAATTTTTCTTAATTATTTACTTTGTATTCGACTTAAATATTAATTGTCTTAACTTCTGATGTCTTTCCCATTATTGTTTCAACTTTATTAATTTTTAAATCAAATTTATTCAACGGGACTATTTACTCGCCATCTTGTTTCGCGTATGAATTTTTGCGTTATTTGGCTTTGGCGTCTGACTGAAAGCGTTTTCCTCTGTGTAATTTTGAATAGAGTAACGGTACACGAGGGAGGTGTATTTTTTCACCTGCGGGCTCCTGGAGGCCGTTGGGCCTTCAGGGTGATTGCCCCTGCTTTTTTATACTGTTGGTTGCCATAAAAATGGAAAAAATGTGAACATCAAGAATTTTTTCCATGTCCTTCTGCAAGTAAAAAGAATATCATTGATGATCGAGCCTGTTAATTGGAACGAGTTTGAACAGCAGCGTTTTGTGTTCGCATTTGGAATAATGGCTGTCAAAGTCCATTTGAGCTCTTCGTAATAATTACTGAACGAATGGGCTGTGGATTTAGTTCGTTTCAACAATCTGTCGACTGAATGAACTTTAAAGCAAGCTGAATTTATCCGATCTCAGTTATTGGATAGATCTATTCAAACTACCATGTACAGCAACACAATAATAATTGAACAGCCTGTTCCTCGCAGTTTTCTTTGTCGTGATGAATGTGAAAGTGAAGGAAGTTGTGGGCTTCAATTACACAGCTGAATCATCTATAAATAGTAAAAAAGTTTGTACCTGATCACTCGAATGTGAATGAAAAAAGCGTGCTTCAGTGTTTGGATTCATAGTTAAAGTTTATACCAAAAATAATTTTTGAAAGAAAGTATATATTTTGAGTTGATGCTATGCAAGTGTGAATGCAGAATAGTACATCATGTGTCTTTAATAAGTTTTCACGAACAAAGTGTGCACTGTGCATTGTCAACATATATCAAATTTTTTATAGAAGCAAAAAATGTGTCTTTGATTTAAGTATTTTTGTTTTTAGTATCTTTTTATCATATCGAGCCTGCTGCGCTTGTTTTGTTATGATGTGTAGCTACATTTATCATTTGTGTTTTTATATTGATTGTTATGTGCATCCAAATTACTATTAATTCATAATATGGCAGTAATACTTAACTTAAACATTAATTAAATAAAAAATATATAAAATTTACTACTTGATTCTGTTTCAATTTTCTCTAATTATTTTTGATAACGCAATGTTTCTTATGTTTTTAGTTTATTAATTTAGCGGCCAGTGAATATAATTTTAGGTACCTGTGTCTATAAAGGTAGGTACTTGATCAATTAAGTGCAGCAAAATTGTGTATTTGATGTGTTTTATATCTCAGCACCTAGTATTGATTTAATAATTGTTATATATTAATCTAATTTTATCAATAGGGTACCAATCTAGCATTAACGTTTTTTAATTATCATCCCAGAAACCAATATTGTAGTGCCATGACAAAAGTAAAAGTGTTTTATATTAATTATAGGTTGAGAATTTGGGTTGTGTAATAAATTTAATTTTGCTGCCAACTAACATAAAATTTAACATTGATGCACATGCCAGAGAGTATTAAAAAATTTTTACCTTTTTGCTCGATACTCCAGTCTCCTCTGAAGAAATAAAATTGATATGATATTAATTTAGTAAAAATAATTTAATATTTTTTTGTATATTGTTCCAAAACTTGTTGAGTATATTTTTTTTCAGTGTTTTTACATGACTTTTACATATATTAATTTTGCATATTATTTAGGTATTTTTATATCTGATATATATATCATAACTGTCTGTATATTTATTTAAAGCATCATGGCTAACAGCCTAATTTCTTCTCTCACTCCTTTTAAAGGTGGGGACAATTTCGAATTTTTTATTAAACAGTTCGATGATATTGCTCGCTTGGAAAAATGGTCTGAAACAAAAAAATCTTAGTTCTAAAACTAAATTTAAAGGACGAGGCATTAAAATTTCTAGTGAGTAATCCCAAAATTGAAAAAATTAATGACTTTGATTCTTTGGTAAACAAACTTAAAGAAAAATTTTGTAAAAAACCAAATTTTGAAGAAGCTCAAAGGCAGTTTCACAACCTAAAACAAAAAGTAAGCCAATCATTTTCAGATTTGGCAGATCAGGTCAATTTAAGTGCTGAAAAATTTATAAATCCAAAAGGCAGTGAAGAGGAAAATTTAGTAACTTTGACAGAAAAACTAAAACTTTCAAAATTTATTGAGGCATTAAGATCAGACATTAGGGTCGAAGTAAAAAAATTGGGGCCAAAGTCATTTAAATCTGCTATAGCAATGGCAAAAAATATTGATAATGCTCTTAGTGAAGATAGTGGTGAATTTAATGCAACAGACTCTGGTATAAATCAAATCTTATCTCAGCAGTTAGACACAAATAAACAAATTATGGAACTGTCTGAGAGGGTTAATGCTATTTCGACTCAAAATATGGCAGTAAATAGTTTGACAGAAGCACCATCTACCTCTAGTAATGTACAAATTAATCAACAAATTCAGTGTCAAATCTGTGGAAAATTTAACCACATAGCAAGAAATTGTTTTCTTTACACCAGAGGGAGATTTAACAGGGGCAATAATAGGCTAAGCAACAACAGAACATTTCGTTCTAATAGTTTTCATCCATACCGCTCTCGAACCAATCAAAGGAGTAATTTTGGCAGAAATTTCAGGGGTAACTTCAAAAGTGCTTCGAACAGAGGTTTCAGAAATGATTTAAACTTCTAGAAAATTCTTGCAAATTTCAAAAAAAAAAGAATTATCTTTGGCAGGAGTCTTTAAAAAAAGAGTTATGATTTTGAAAACAACAAAAAAAATTCTCATGTAACAAAGAAAAAACAGGAGAGTAATGTCAAAGTGTTAGGAAACTATGATAGTGATAAATCAAAGGATGAGAATGTAATCATAAAACATAAATCTCAGACTAAAAAGTCAAAAAGCAAAAATAAGTTAACTAAACAGGCAATTCAAAATCAAAATAACAAAGAGAAAGTTTTAGATAACACAGAGACTAAAATATTAATGTCATGCACAAATAATTTCAACAATCTTCCAATGTTAATATAAAAATTTGTGGTATTCAATTAAAATGTCTTATTGATTCAGGTGCAAATGTAAGTTTAATTCAGCCACATGTTGTGGATAAAATCAAAACAAAATCTAAAGTTGAGTACATTTCAAGAATGGTCAGAATCAAAACAATAGATAACACAGTAGTTCCATACATGTCAGCAATTAACTTGAAATTCAAAATTTTAAAAATGGTTTTCGAATCAATTTTTTTGTGACTTTGAATCCATGGAATTCTCACTATCATGCTATTCTGGGGTATGATTTTTTGCAAAGAAATAAAGTTGTCATAGACACTGTAAACAAACAATTTCTAGTTGGTAATCAAAAATTTGATTTTGAGGAAAATTCTCCTCCCAATATTTACAGTGAAAGTATTGATTGTGACATATCTGAAAGTGACAAAAACAAAAAAGAAAGCTTTGAGTAAATTAACAACAATACTAGTGAGAAAGTTAATGTCAGCGAGGAAACTTTTCATGCGCATAATATCAAAATAGCCAATAATATTACAATTCAACTTTTTTCAACAGAAATAATAAATTTAAAAGTTCCAAAAAACATATCAAAAGACAAAGATCTAATTTTTTTTAAAAAAAAAGAATAAATTAGGTTATGTAATCAATGAATCTTTAAATGTTCCTACTAATGCCAATCTTTTTCACACCATAATTGAAAATAAAAAAACAAAGTTATTCATCTAAGAAAGAATACAATTATGGGTAAATTGTCAACATTTGATGTAAATGACATCATGCCTCCTTCTGAATCTGAAATTTATCAAATTAACAACTTTAAACTTAAATGAAATTCATAAAATGCGTAGAGACGAGTTACTCAAATCTGATTTTAGACTTGATCATCTAAATGATAAAGATAAAAAAGACATGCAAGAATTACTTCTCAAAAATTGTAAGGTTTTTTCAAAGTCGTATAAAACTCTTGGTGAAACTACAGCTCTAACTCCAGAATTTTCTCTTTTACATAATTTTCCTTCGCAAACCAAACCTTATCCTATTCCACTTATAGCTAAAAAATATGCTCAGCAGGAAATTAATAATCTTTTGGAAGCAGGTATCATTGAACCATCTTCTTCGAGCTATTGTTTGCCTGTAATTTTCATTAAGAAAGAACAAAATCCTAATGACAGTAATTCTGAACCTAAATTTAGAATGGTAGTAGATTATAGACTTCTAAACAGTATCACTGAAACATTCAAAGTTTGTCTTCCAAAAATTTCTGAAATTATTAAAAACATTGCAGGTAGGATAATTTACTGTGTTTTGGATTTGAAGTCAGCTTTCTTTCAAATAAAATTGAGAGATGAGGATAAAAGAAAACTTGCATTTTGTACAGAAATAGGAAATTTTCAACCGACTAGACTTCCTTTCGGTTCTAAAAATAGTACATTATATTTTCACACACTAATTTCAAAATGTTTAAATGGTATCACAGGTAAAAATGTACAATTTTTTCTTGATGACATTATAATTTCAGCGGATTCCTTAGGTGAACTAAAAGTAACTTAGCAGCAAGTATTTGATAGACTTATAAAATTTAATCTTACTCTTGATCCAGCAAAATTGCAGTTGAGCAAATCAGAAATTACATATCTAGGTTTTGATCTAAATGCTAATGGTTTTTCTCCATCAGAACAAGATGTAAATAAAGTTACAAATTTTCCTAGGCCAAAAAATTTAAAACAGGTACAAATGTTTTTGGGTATGCTAAATTATTTTAGAGGTTTGATTTATGATTATTCAAGAATTGTTGAACCTTTGGTAAATTTAACAAAGAAAAATACTCCATTTGTTTGCTCAGTTGAATGTGAAAATGCTTTTAACACGGCACAGGAAATCATTCTCAAAAAACCTACGTTAAAAAACTTTGATCCAAATTCGCGCATTTCATTGATTACTGATGCTAGTAAAATTGCTATTTGTGGTATATTATTGCAAAATAAAGACAATGTTTATTTCCCATTATAATTTTTTTCTAGAAAATTAACACCAGCAGAATGTAAATATCCTTCGATACGAAGAGAATTACTTGCTATTTATGCGTCTGTCAAACATTTCCATGACCAATTATTGGGGGAAAATTTTGAACTCTTAATTGATGCTAAACCATTAACTGAATATCAAAGTCTTGACAAAAAGCCTGAGATAGTTGCTAGATGGTTATTGTATTTAGGCATTTTTTCATTCACTCCAAATCATATACCTGGTAGTTTAAATCCTTCTGATTTTCTCTCCAGAGTTATGGAAGAAAATTCTCTAAATGTAAACAACATCACTCTTTTTTAACCTAATGATAAACTTTCCATGCAGAATATTTTAATCGAACAAAAACAGGATGGAATTTTAAGTAAAATTATGAATGATTTAACTGATAACAAACAATGTAAACAATATTTTCTAGATGTCAATTCAGGTTTGTTAATGATTAAAAATGCACATAAAAATAAAAGTAAAATTGTAAATAGAATTGTTATTCCAAAATCTCTGATAAAAATTTGTATTGAGACTGCACATGCTCCACATTTTGGTGTTAGGAAAACTTTTGAATTCATTCGTCACAAGTACCAGTGGAAAGGTATGTACTTAGATGCAAAAACTTTTTGTGAACATTGTGAAAAATGCCTGGAAAACAAACCAAAAGCCAAACTAACTCAGACAAAAATTATTCCCAAAAAAATCTTGCACCAGGTCAATGCATTGCTATTGACATTGTTGGTAAACTTCCTAGGTCCACCGGCAACAAAAATTTCATTTTAACTATAATTGATTACTATAGTAGATATTTAGAAGCTTATCCTTTACAAAACATCACTTCAAGAACTATCATTAATTGTTTAAACAAATATTTTGCTAATTTTGGTTCTCCAAAATTTTTAATTACTGACAATGCAACCAATTTTATCTCTAATGAGATGGTGGAATTTTTAGACAGGTTAAATATTCAGCATAGAAAATCTTCAATTTACTATCGAATGGCAAATGGTTTACAGCTCACAGAACAATGAAAGAAAGTTTGGCATCAATGTGTGAGAGTACTTTTCAGTGGTCAGAGAAACTTTTGTTTTTTAAATTGTATTATAAAAATTAAATTCATTCTGTAACAAAATTTGCTCCAGAAGAAATATTATTTTGCAGAAAGCAAAATTTACCTCTTGATAGCTTCTTTGAACCTGTTACTGCTGAAAATGAAATCAAAATACCTGAAAAATATCAGAAGTAATATGAGTTCCATAAAAAATGAGTTTGCAAAAAATGAGGAACAATATTTTAAAAACAATGCTCCGCACATCAAGGGTCGTAAAGTGCCAAATTTTAATTTGGGCGACAAGGTATTTGTTAAACATTTTTCTCATCCTCAGGTGTTCCAGGAGAAATACAAAGGACGTTTTGAGATTATAAAGATTTTAAGAAATAATAACTATGTCATTAATAGTCTTAAGGACAATAAAACAATGAAATTCAATGTCAGTAAAATTTTTAAACAAGAGCAGCCTAGGCCAAACCTTAGGAATTAAAGAATTGTTGCGAAAGGGAAAAAATTCTTTAAAAATAACATTTACGTCATAATTGTTTTACAATTTAACTATGGTATAGAATTTTATTTACTTCATTTTGTATTGATAAATGCCAATCAGCAAAGTGTACACAGAAAAAAAAGATGTAAAACATAGCTTCACAAAGATTTCTTGTTATTTTTCATTCTGTTTGTTAAGATTGATATCCTGGTATTTGACGGTACAGTATTCCATTTTATATAATTTTACTCATTTTGTCAGGCTGGTCCGAAAATGTAGTTAATAGGGTATAGGTCTTGATAGGAGTGTAAGTGCGAGGAGTTTTATATATAAAAAAATTATACTGCATGAATTTGCAGCCTTTTGAAGCTATACACATCACAACTGATGGTGTTTTCTTTCGGAAGTTGAATATTAAAGGCATATATGTTTTCCTATTGTTTTGAATGCTCAAATTATTTTTAAGAAGTGAATAGATAAATGAATAAATTTGTAAAAAACATTTAGTATTGTGGATGAAATTGTATGGCATAATTTTTACATGGTATAATGATGTGCTCTGAAAATTTTGTTGTGGTTTCTCGGAGGAGAGTGGAGAAATAGAGAGCAAAGGTGTACATATAATGTATATAATAATGTAATATTTTAAAATTTAATGTGCATAATGCTCTATATGTTAATAGAGTATATATTTTGAAAATGTTTTTGGGAAATTTCTTCCAGTCAGGTAGCAGCAAATTTGTTTTCCGTTGGGGGGGGGGAGATGTTAGATTGCAAAAAATGCATCTACATCATTTTTCGGTTTTATCAGTATTTTTAAATATTTAAATCTTCGCCACCAAAGTTTCTTTCATCCATTGTGACATCTCTGACAACTTTTGAAATTTAAACGGAAGTTTTTAGCAGTTTTATTAAATATCTAAATTTTTCTTAATTATTTACTTTGTATTCGACTTAAATATTAATTGTCTTAACTTCTGATGACTTTTACACTAATGTTTCAACTTTATTAATTTTTAAATCAAATTTATTCAACAGGACTATTTAGTCGCCATCTTGTTTCGCGTATGAATTCCTGCGTTATTTGGCTTTGGCGTCTGACTGAAAGCGTTTTCCTTTGTGTAATTTTGAATAGAGTAACGGTACAGGAAGGATGTGTATTTTTTCACCTGCGGGCTCCTGGAGGCGGTGGGCCTTCAGGGTGCTTGCCCCTGCTTTTTTATACTATTGGTTCCCATAAAAATGGAAAAATGTGACCATCAGGAATTTTTCCATGTCCTTCTGCAAGTAAAAAGAATATCATTGAATATCGAGCCTGTTAATTGGAACGAGTTTTAACTGCAGCATTTTGTGTTCGTATTTGGAATAATGGCTGTCAAATTCCATTTGAGCTCTTCGTAATAATTACTGAACGAATGGGCTGTGGATTTAGTCCGTTTCAACAATCTGTAGATTGAATGAACTTTAAAGCAAACTGAATTTATCCGATCTCAGTTATTGGATAGATCTATCCAAACTACCATGCACAGCAACACAATAATAATTGAACAGCCTGTTCTTCGCAGTTTTCTTTGTCGTGATGAATGTGAAAGTGAAGGAAGTTGTGGGCTTCAATTACACAGCTGAATCATCTATAAATAGTAAAAAAGTTTGTACCTGATCACTCGAATGTGAATGAAAAAAGCGTGCTTCAGTGTTTGGATTCATCGTTAAAGTTTATACCAAAAATAATTTTTGAAAGAAAGTATATATTTTGAGTTGATGCTATGCAAGTGTGAATACAGAATAGTATTCACCAAACAGCGTGTTAGCACCGGTATCGAGTAATCCCTGACCGAGCGTTGATTCTTGATCCCCAGAAATTCTTATTCCCCAACAAGAGTTACTCGATCCCTCGGTATCGGAGCCTACGTAGGCCACGCCCCACTCTGTGACGCAGGATGCCAGCTATTTCTGTCCCATCATTTTCAATGTAGATTCGCATTGGTCCAAATATGTCACATGATTATCAGCTGATTTTAGCGCCTTCCTAATGTTTATTCTTTTGACTGTTGTCATGTAACTTTTGAATATTTTTGTTGCCTGAATTTAGGATTCTCGAAATAAAATTTTTTAAAAATGTTATTCTTATAAATATGTTTTCAGCACATATGGAAAAAATTCGATTTTCAGATGTTAGTATAATTGTATTGAAATGGAGATTTATAGTGACAATCCCATATAAATACTTGTATGTTTCTGTGTTTTGATACATTATTAAGCAAGTAGGTTTTAAATTTTCATAGTATGCTGCAATAAAGAAAAATTATATTGGTATTTAGATGTACATTAGTTAATATTTGTATCGTAAATAGTTTCCAAATAAATTCAGCTTTTCTTTGTACATCATGAGAACTGTGACAGTGGCTGACGACATGCGATTCTGGTTGCGTACGTCTGTTGTGATAACATTTGTTAAATCGTCCTGTGGCCTGTTCAAACGTCGTAAATAAATTCAATTTCTCTCCTTTTCTAAGTCTGATGCATTACAAATCTATTTAATTTTAATTTTAATTATAAACATGATGCGATATCTTTTGTAAAATTATAATGGTAATTCTACTTTTTAAATCTCTGCAGTTTATCAAGTAAATCACACAATCAATAATGACTCTCGATTAACGGTAAGAAAATTTCTATAGCTAATAGTTCTATGCTCAGTAGATTTCGCCAACCTCTCAAGAAGATAGGACAAAAAATCAACGATCAATTTTTCAATGCAGTCTTTAAAGGTTTATCTAATGTTGCTATTTGATTTGAGGATAATATTGTTCAAGAGACACCAGATTGTCTCTCGATTTGTCTCTCGAGAAGAACCTTCTTTGTCCCCATATATGCACTATCTTACAAAGCTATATTTCGTCGATTAACAAGCAACACCACCTATCTCAAATTTTTGAAATTTCAAAGAGGAAGAAAAAAGTCAATTTTTCTCAACCAATAACGAATATTTCTGAATGTTTTTAGCATCTGATATGAACATGTGACCGCATGTTACTACCAGATGTGAAAAAAATTCAGAAATATTATTTGCTGGTTGCGAAAAAATAAGAATTTTTTTCCTCTTCGAAATTTCCAAAAATTGAGATAGGTGGTGTTGCGTGTTAAAGGACAATTTACAATCTTAAACCAGTCAATATACAATATTGCATGCTTATATTATACACAGATTTTAATCCCTGCATTTACATAAAGAAATGCATTAAAAATTTATCGGAACTAAGTGCCACAAATTTTACGATCGACAGTTTACGTATTATTCAAATTTTTATAGCATTAATCGTTTGGATACAATCGCTGAAAAGCCATACTTTCGAGAAAAGAGGAAAAAACAGATTAGACAGAACTAAACAGGAAAATAGCAATTCTCAGCATGGAACTATGATTTTATCTCTCTTTTTTAGGATGTTAATTATTCACACAAATCTTTGATTTCATCGAACTTCCTTGGAACCCTGCGACTGTGGCTGACAACATGCGATTCTGGTTGCGTACGTCTGTTGTGATAACATTTGTTAAATCGTCCTGTGAACTGTTAAAACGTCGTAAATAAATTTGATTTCGTGCTATTTCAAAGTCTGACACATTCTAAATAAACAAACCTTATCAGAAATTTTACAACTAAATACAATATTTTGTGAAAAGTTATAAATGTGATTTCGATTGCTAAGCCTCTGTAGTGAATCATGTAAATCACACAATCTTACATGATTCTGGCTTAACTACAAAGGAATTTATGCATTAAAATTGTATTTCTGTCTAAGCAATTTGTGGTACAGCAATCATAAAGTTTTGCCAATAGTGATGAAACTAATCGAAAATGTAAATTAATCCCAAAATGTGCTCAGCAGTGAAAAACAGTTCTTCCTAAGTGTGAAACTCTCCCTTCTTCGTGGGGTTTCTTTTATGTGAGTGATGGAGACTAATAAAGACCAATGGTTTTTATCCCAGTTATTTATTGACTTCGTTACGGGATACGGACAATGTACACACAAGAATAATGAAATATTTACACGATGAAACGAAATATAAAATGCTCACCCGCTCAGTTACATTTCGAGCTGCGAGTTTAATATCAAAACACTATTGACACTTTATGTAAAACATCCACCGGCTAAAACTCTAGCCCGCCACTCGCAAAACCCATCTGGCCCGCGTCAAGGAACTTCCCCGTTCTTGCCTTACGTCAACACTCGACGGCTGCCAGCGCTCCGTTGTTCCGCAGCGCCCTCACACTAAGCATAATATAAACTTTGAGAACATCGTAAATTGTCATATCTACGCCAAAAAATATAATGGAGACGTAGCTCAGAATCAGAGTCAACGGATCCACGTCGAAAGAAATTTATCACATATTCTCATATGAATGTTTGCGAGATAACAAAATCAGTTTCATTTATTCGTACCATTGTGGCTGCTTGGTTGAGATGTTACTTAGGATAATTTAAAATTGAGACTATTCATTTTAAAGGGAATGATATTGCTTACCCTTACTTTAAAACAAAAAAACTGTAATATATGTCGAACCGCCTCCACTAACAGCGGTCTCTATAAATAGAAGTGACCTCTATTCTTCTCCGCTGTCTAGGAAAAGAAGAACGGACAGAGTTCTCTTGGCCTTCAAACTTTCCTTTTTGTACTAATAGATTACATTTACCTGTGTGACGTTAGACGGACATTACTCCCCTTCTTTAACTTTGTCTTTCAATATGTAGCCTATTACTAAATTCCGTTCTCTTCGTGCTATTGAAAGTAATGTTTCATAATATTAATTGTTTATATAGATAAAATTTTTCCCATTTGTATCTTTTTTACATAGAATTTACAGATGTGAAGGTGTTTTGAATTTTTCAAGAAGAAAAAATTTTGTTCATATAGATGAATATTAAAACTGAAAGATAATTTAATGCATAACTGCATATTTACTGGAGTTATTTATTTTATGCATTAAATTAATGCATAACTGCATTAATTTAATGCATAAGATGCAAAATTTTCAAATAATTCTGCGTTTCAATAAATGTCTTCCGATTCATATAAATTTCGAAATTTTTAATTATTCTGACTTTTCTGTATTTGGGTCCAACAGGTTTGCTTCTAAAATTTAAAAATCTCCGTTAATTGATAATGCATGAAAACACAGGAACATTCATGGTGGAAATTTTATTTTGAGTCATCGGATTACAAATAATGTAAATTTCATTTACAACATTTATTGTACAATTCAATTTTTCTCAGGAACTGTTCGTATACTTAACCTGGAAAAAAGAAAGTAAATTTAATACAAAGTTACAAAAATCAGCATAAATTCGGAATTTAACTGTAGATTAGTTTGTCTCACAAATTTTATGTATGTCAGAGATTCCTATACATTTTCCAGTTGGGCTACAAATATTTTCTGCTACTTCATCTAAGCACAGAAAAGGTTTTCGTGGTCGGAATTGTATTTACAAGTTGGAAAATGAAATAAGGAAAGAAAGCATCCGACTGTAAAAGAAGGAGAGAAGGTAGTTAAATTCTTTTATTTGTATATTCACCTCTGAAATCGGCACACATTGTTTAAGAAGACCTTTCATCTTCATGCTTAAAAACAATCAACTAGAAAAAGTAGAATAAATTTTAAAAATAATAGATTTAACTAAACTTTAAACAAAAATAACGAAAAAAATTAAACAATAAAATTTAGATAATAAAATTTAAACAACGTTTAAGTCGTGCGTAATTGCAGCTGCAACAAAAAACAAAGAACAATGGAAATTAATATCATTCAAAGAAAGCCAAAAAACAGAGATAAACTCATAGGGAATCGAATTAAACAAACAAGGAATCCATTCTAGTCCCTTTTATCGAGTGCTAAGGACTTTATTCGAAATGGATTCAAAATAATTGGGAAATTTTTCTGTAAGAAACTTGCATTACGCCAAATATAGCTTCTCTTAGCCCGAAATTTCCCAACAGAAGTCAAAGGAGATCTGTACATCAGAAAAGCATTATTTTAAAAGAAAAAGGAAAACCAAACACAAACATAGATACGCTAATAAGGTTGATTTAAAAATATTACTTTTAATATAATATTAAAAGTAGATAATAATAAATAAATAAGATTGATTAATATTAAACGTAATATTTTTAAATCAACCTTATTAGCGTTTCTATGTTTGTGTTTGGTTTTCCTTTTTCTTTTAAAATAATGCTTTTCTGATGTACAGATGTCCTTTGACTTCTGTTGCGAAATTTCGGGCTAAGAGAAGCTATATTTGGCGTAATGCAAGCTTCTTACAGAAAAATTTCCCAATTATTTTGAATCCATTTCGAATAAAGTCCTTAGCACTCGATAAAAGGGACTAGAATGGATTCCGAATGGATTCCTTGTTTGTTTAATTCGATTCCCTATGGGTTTATCTTTGCCTTTTTGGCTTTCTTTGAATGATATTAATTTTCATCTTCATGCCATATCTTGGGATGGATAGATTGAACGTGTTTCTTCCTAGATTGCCTGATCTATACCATCTCATTACTTTCCTGTGGGACAATTTAAATATGACTTGAATTAGATGTCTATGGGTTTCTCTGAAGTTCGTATTGTACCTTTTGAGTTTCCATACCATCCAATGTGTGGGAAGAACTCAGTGTTTACCAGTCTATATATCACTCATAACTGCTCTCTATTAGTTACATCTATCACATCTAATATTTATAGGTTGGTTAAACTATCTCTAAATTGCGACATGCGTGATGCTAAAATCGTTCGAAACGCTCTAAAGGGCAGACGGGTGAAATTAGAGTATCAAATTTGACATATAGATATTTCTTAACAGTAGGTGCTCCCTAAGAAAAAGCTTTTTAAAAGTTTAGTTATATCTTTAATTACTTAAAAATTAATTGGAATTTTAACGTTACTCCTCGATGACCCAAGAACATGTTACTGCACTAAAACTATTTTTAAGCCACTTTGAAATTCAAAAAATTAGCTTTTCAATTATGTCAATTTTATTTCCGAGCAATTTTTTCATTAATTTTAATAAATTTTTCAAAATTAATTTCAACAAATTTTTTAACAATGCTTTTTCCTTATATAACCGCATCAGGGATTAAAAACTTCTTTTATAAATGAAACATCATTTCTACTAGTGTTGGTTAATCCAATGACGGCAATGAATGGCAGTCTTTGACGAATGAAGATGAGTTTATTTTATTCAATCATGCTTTAATCGATAGGTTTCAGGTAATTTTAAATAATTCGGAAAAATATCAAGCCATTGTTAAAGTATAAATAGACGCAAAGCGCGGTCACCAGCGACCAAGAAACGCCACGCCAAAACGGGCGTCTGCTAGGAAGGCTACATGGTTTTTGAAAGAGGAAGTTGCACCATCACAGCGAGATTAAGTAGTATCGGAAAAGAGGGGAATTCCCGTTCGTTAGAGAGCGGTTGAAACTGGATTTCAGCCAGTTAAAGTGACAGTTAATTCTGTGTTAGAGTTTAAGTAAAAATAATTTTACGGATTAAATTTTGAGTAGCGTTTTTTAAAATTAGGAAAGTGTTAATTTATTACATATATATATTTGCAAATTATTCAGCGAGTATATCCTTAAGAGAAATGTACCGTTCCGATCTGACAATTTATATATGCTAGTTAAATCACATTCCACCTTTAACAATCAAATTGCACCCCTATGGGAAGTGGGTCCCACATTGGGAAACACAGCTTTAACATATTTCAAAACATTGGTTGCTTTTCTAACTTGATAAGTTTTTAGACTGGAATTCTGTCTGTTAATTGCGACATGCATCTTGCAAAAATATTTTAAGACGCTCTTTATGGGAGACGTTAGACTTAGAGATGCCAATTTTGACATGTAGATGCTTCTAGAATAGTAAAGCCTTGTTCCAACGGCGTGTGGCTTGGTCAAACCTCGAGTCGCTCGAGGTTCGTACTTGTGGACCGTGGTCTGTGGAATTCGAACAGTCGTGCCGTTCCTACGGCTCGTGACTTCGCCAATATCTCGGTAGCGCTCGAGTGAACGGATGAAATGGCGCCCTCTGGTCCTTTGATGCGAGAGCAATTTACCGCCACAACCTTGGAAACCACAAATGCACTTACAAACCCACGAGCCACATCGATTCTTCCCGATCCAACGACAGGGAATAACGCGAGCCGAGGACGAAACTCGTGGAAAGACAGGCCGTTGGAAAGCAGCTTAAGTGCTCACTAAGGAGAAGTTTTTACTGCGATATGTAAAAATAGTTATCCGCAGAATGTAATAGCTGATTTAATAAACCAGACGAAAATAATACTGTCAAATCAAGCCTAAAATATTACCTGCTACGATGTTTCGGTCTACAGGTACGAATCCCCTTTAATCTCTTGTATTGATCTGGTATAAAGATCTTTACCAAATACATACAAAATCCGCATCTGTTTTTCATTTTCAACTTCCAGCTGTGTTTGTAGTGACATGTTCCTTGATTAGTGCCGGATCAAGTGGTAGTGAAATAATACAAATAAATTCACATAGTCCATTCCAAATCAAAATCAATGAAGACAAATCTCAGCAGCCATATAATATCATTATGTGACAGAACAGTCTCTGGTTCCAACAGGCAAAGCATGTGCCAAAATTATACAATAACCAACAATTGTACCATTTAATGTGTGTCGCGGGAAAAGTGCCAAGTCTTGTGATTAGCTAAAGGCTAAGGAATAACATAAAAATTCTTTGAAAAGTATTAATGGCTTTTATACTTAGTATTCACCTCTTCACGTCTGCAAGATGAAGTTAGGAATATCCTCCATACTAAAGCAGAGGATATAATGATATGTTTTACCTATCGAAAATACAAAGGTGCACTAACCTTAAAATTACTGGGGACAATCTTCTGGTTTGACACAATCGGAATTGTAGTCCTTGTATTTGGTAAGAACGAAGCCTTTCTTGCACTTGCATCCATAGTTTAGTCTCGCTGTGCAGAATTTTGGTGGATTTTTAAGGCAGGAGGGTGGACAGTCACCGAAGGATCCAAACTCTTTATTTCCTGGGCAATCGCGCGCTAAAATAGAGTATCAAAATATTTCATTACAAATGAGACTTACTTTTGACCCTTTGCACTCCATGTAGTTTGGTTGTATGCTGATAATTAACAATAACAGAATGTTTATTATATATTTGAACTGCATATTTTTTTCCAGCTAGTAAGTTTTACCACTACTTCAGCCTCATATATCCTTTTTTCTGATCGAAAATTTCAGTAAGGTATACAAGCGCATAATTTGACCTCCTTAATAGGAAATATCTATTTTTGGATTTTTATTTGGTTAGATAGGATAAATGTTTCGAGTTTAGAATGGTATTAATGCATGCTGACATAATATGCACTACAGATCAAAAATATTGCAAGATTGTTGAAATGCGAAATATTTGGAGTTAATTTGAATGCAATGACTCACAATCAGTTGCTGAGAATCGTGGGAAATACAATCGTGGAACTCACATTTTACAGTGAAGTTTTTGCCACAAGTACATTTAAGGGGCTGTCCACAAATTTAAACCTGATTCAGGGGAAGCTGATAATGTTTTGAAACTTTCATCAATCGTTTTCTTCTTATGCACATTGCTTACAAGCGTTTTCACAAAAGTATCATGAATATTCGGGAAGATATAAAGGTTTCTTTGACACATCCCAAATTATTCTCATGTTTTTGCTCATAACATGCAGAAATTTTGCGAAACTTACAGAATACTCAGTGTTCAAGACTATAGCAAATATTGCATGCAAATAAGATTTCGCTTCTCAGCATAGCGTAAGACAGCACACATTCAAATTATAAATGGCATGCGCTGTTACGTTTGACTTCTGACTGCGTTATCATGTGAATTGAATCCATAAGTTCGCTAAATGCAGAAAACTGTAAACACTTGAGGAGATCGACGAACCTACACTTTTAAAGATTGTATACGTAAAAAATAAGATGTGCACAGTGACACAGGACGTAGGCGTAAAATTCCTTCAAATATTAGGTCTGTATAGCTAGCTGTCTTTGAAGTGAAAAGGGTTGAATACTTAAGCGTTATGAGTAGAGATTTTGCATTCATTGGAAGCGTTGCTTATTCTTATCAGCGTCTATATGAAATTCAATGTCTTTGGCATCTCGTCAGAAGTCTATAAAACTATAAAAAATCTGTATTATAAAAGACAAAGAAATGAAAATAGCAAGAATTCATTATAAATTTTCTTGTATAGATTTTTTTAAAGAAGATTAAGTTTAAAACTTCTGATTAGAATAATAATTAATTCTACAGAATTCGCTTTTTATTTTACCAAAAATGACTGATTTGCTTCAGCTTTATACCAAATCACGAAAATTAAAGTTGGATATCACTGTTTTATTGCATTAAAGAAACAATCTGCTATGATTATGTCATCTGCTTTCTTTTTTCTTTCGATGCATTATTGCATTAAATGTTGTCGATACATGAAATTGTGTCTGTATTCCGTTTGCCTTAGATCTTAAATAGCACGTGATTGTTTTAAACCAATGTTAATACTTTCAATACTTGTGATGTTTCTATAATGGTATTTTATAATGGTAACCGAAAGAAGGTTAAAATTTGTCCATAAATTATTTGGGTTTCCAGACGCCGTTAAGTATACAATGTTCATAGAATGGACTAATACAATGGACTGAGAATAAAAACACACACCCGATATCCAACTAACTTGCTGCTGGATGTAAAATGCGCCTCACCATTTTAATGTTGAAATAAACTGCATATTTTTCATGAGGAATAAGAAAGAGAAGTTGGCGCCGATAACTTGCAATTAGATGTTACATTAAGGGGCCATACGACTGTTAAACCACGAAAATTTTCGATTTTATGAAAAATAATATTATTCTCTTGTCTTTTCTGAACAATATAAAACAATCCGCGTTAAAAAATTCTCATAATTATGAAGGTTATGAAGGAAAATGTATCAGCTTTTCAACGTAAACATTGAATATGGAATATATCTTTAAAGCGCTATATCTAAAAATGTGGGTTGCGCACACGATATCATAAGAACTATTGAATATTTTTACATAAAATTTTCACTGAATTTGTATTTTGCAATGTTCTACAAATTCAACTACATTTTGTACATATTTCTCCAAAGAAGTTTTTTTTGGAGGGGGGAGGGTAGAAAAGTTGAAATTTTAACTATTTTTAACATTTTTATTTTAAATTGGTATATAAAATAGAAATTAACTTTAAATGTTAATAAATTGTGGTTCAGTTTCTTAAGCAGACTGTTTGGATTAATTAGATACCCCAATTATTGCGTTTGGATAAATATTTTATCCGTAATCATGCTCGCAAGGTGACTATCGCATTTTCTCCAAAAAATTATATCCATATTTATTACTCTCTCAAATAAATACATACCAATATGAAGGTTTGAAAATGTGTGTACTATAAGAGAGAGAACAGATATTTTTCTAGAAAAAAGTGAGTTTGTGAATTGCATTGTTTCAGATATATAATGTATCGAATTTGACAGTTTTTCCACCATTTTTTCGAGGTTTATGAGTCGTATGTCCTCTTAAGGGGATAGTTACTTGACTCCATTTGAGACGTTCATATAGAGCAATGATGGAAAACCTTTTTGAGAAGTGTGTCAAATTTTGTTCATTGTTTTTTAATACTAGCCTGTGAGTCACTAAGTCAGTGGCGTCGCTTGGTAAAGAGGGTGTGTGTGTGGTAAAAAGGGTATTAATAATTTGGAAACAACGAAAATTCGTTTAACAGAAAAACTTGTCAGTTGACTCTTTTTTTCTCACTTTTAAATTCGTCTAAAAAATTTACGTTTCCTTGTGCTGTTCTAAATTTAATAATAAAAAATAATAATAAAAAGTTTATTTATTAAACACTTTTAGACGCGTGCGCCAAGCCTGCCAATTAATTCAACATCGCGAGCTGGCAGATCCCGTTCTACGATGCAATGAATACGCGTGCCAAATTTATGACCGACTGTCATGAGTCTTACTGTCCTACCGCCACGAGAAAAACTTCTTCGTTCGTCGAAACGGTCGTTATGGAAACAGGATATTCCACTGCATTTTGGGGTCAAGAAAAGGGATTCATTTCTTTTGGAGCAGATCGAACCGCCGGAAATCTTATTTTGCTTTGTACATCGTCGAAAACGAATTATCGCCTAACGAAGAGCGCTTAGTTTGCAAAATGTTGCGGTTGATTTTATATCCTTTTCCCTCCTTTCTTCGACTCGTCTACGTGAGGCAACCCTGTTCAGGTTTTTCTCCTGGCGGTAGGTCAGTACACAGGGTGTAGTGATATGATAGAAAATCAGTTTTCAACATCCAAATGAAAATGGGTTTTTTTTATAAATTCGATATTAGATATTTATACTTTTATGTTTTAATACTTTCAATTGCCTATTCTCTCTTTTATGCTATGAAAATAATTTTATAAAAGGCAACTCGTGAGTCATTTTTAAAGCCTTCGTGGGACAGTGTCTAGGTTTGCCACTACTCATATAGACAATAAACAGAACGACTGCAAGACTACTAAAAACCGTCTTAAATGTCTATCACAATTTAAAGATTAATAATACTTTCTTTAATAAAAATACTTAAAAATATAAATTAATTTAGCTTATTTACTTAACTAAACAAAATAAACTAATATTTTTAAATAGAAATTGCATCTAAATATCATCTCTCTTCATATAAATAGTAAGAAAATTTAAGTATACATACGTGATATAAACGGTGGGAAGGCAGCGACAGCTACTACCAAAACCAAGAAAATGCACAATGTCTTCATATTGCCTATAGGATTCACTGAATGTCTATAGAGTGCCCCGAATAACGTTCAAATTTCTTTATATATACTTTAGATAAAAGAAAGCAACTCGCGAAACGTTCTTTATTCCTCAATAAAATTCCTGTATTTTCTTATTTTAAGATTCCATTCAGCTATTTTAAAGAAATGACATCAATAAGCTTCATAAAGATTTTCATGACGAAGGCAGAAAAATGCTATAGAAATTTTCTCAATCACAATTCCAACACTGATAAAGCATGCTGTAGAATACAGAGTGAAGAAAGACTCGAAGTTATGAGCCATTTAAAAAAAATTAGTACCAAACCTTATAGTAATTCTATAAATAAAGTTGAAAAAAGCGAGTAAAATTGTTATTTTACAATTAGATATCAATCATAAAAGTAGTGTATAATATATAAATGTAATAAATCTTTTTCTTTGCGGTTCCAGCTGTTCAATGTCTATGTTAAAGTCTGATTTTACTTCAATCTTCATTTTACTACTTTGTTTTGATTACAGAAGTAGCAAAGATTATCTGTGGCTAAGAAAAACCATGGCGAGACTCATTTTGAAAATGTGTGAGTTAAGCGAATAAAAGACAAAAACGAATTCTATGCGGGTGATTCAAGACAGTTATTCAACAGTTTGCAATGAAGACCGGAATATAAAACCAGTCAATAATAACGTAGAAACACGGGTCCCTAAAGCAACGAACGATCGCTAGAAGAATCACTGTTGTAGTGAAGGAAACTGCCAGTGGCTGATTTTTTCGCCTGGGTTTTCTTTACGGACGAAACTATATTTTTAAGGGAAAACTTAAAGATTAGCATAAAAATGCTAATCTTTATTACCTCTATAGTAGTACCCAACAGTCAGTCATTTTCCTTACGTTTATTTTAGCGAAAGCACATAGAACAAGACATCACTCAATATATACAAACCGAAATGTCGCGTCTGGCGCCATCTGAAGACATTCTTGGACTTGGAGAGTTTCAACAAGATGCAAATACATACATTATGCGTCACTCTGATACCCTATTGCGCCTCCTCCTCCCCTCGCCTTCAAAACTTCAAAACGCGAACCCCGCGCTGGATCCGATTTCCTTGGTAAACGTCTCTAGTGCCATGTTTTGTGGTTCTCGCATTCGCGAGACAACCTGCTTGCCCCTCCTACGTATTTACACAGGTCGCATTTCAGCATTTATGGCCCGGCAACCAAATGGAGCTTTGTATATTTACAGAGGTTGAACATCCAAACTTTCGGGCTCACCTCTCAAATTCTCATCACCTTTGCGTACTGACGACCGGTTTTTGACATGAAGCGGCCGAATTTGCGTGCAGCGGAGATCGATTAGCGCAATCGGAAGTGAAATCCTTATTTCTGAACAAGAAGTAGCGTTCATCACAGCAGCAATCTTGACCAGTGACGTGGGCTGGGTAAATGCCCAGTGGGTAGGTAAATATTTTTTGGGTATATACCGGGTATTTACCCAAGGCCTGGGTAAATACCCCAAAACTGGGTATTTGGAGGGGAAAAACTTTTCAAATGCTGATTCACAATGAAACATACAAACTTCTATAAATACTCAAAAACTTGATATTTTGCAAGAAAAAAATGTATTTGTGAATGACGATTCAAAATTAAACTTAAAATTTATAAATACCCAAAACTGGGTATTTTACAAAAAAAAGTGTTTGATAATGGTGATTCAAAAAGAAATATTAAATTTATAAATACCCATATACTGAATATTTTGCAAAAAATGTATTTGTGAATCGTATTTCAAAACAAAACATATAAAATTTATAAATACTCCTAACTATATATTTTGCAAAAATAAAAAATGCGTTTTCGAATGGTGATTCAAAATGAAACATAAAAATGACAACTATCCCAAAACTGGATATTTTGTAAAAAAGGTATTTGCGAATGGTGATTCAAAATTAAACAGATCAAATTTCAAAAAATGGGTATTTTGCAAAAAAAAAAGTATTTGCGAAAGCTGATTCAAATAGAGATAAAAAAAAAATAAGTCTTACCTCAAAACTGTATTTGCGAATCGCGATTCAAAATAAAACATATAAAATTTAAAGTTTTGACTAAATTATGAAAGAAAAACCTCAATTGCTATCAGGATTCAGAATAAGGTGTTCTAACACTTAAACGGAATCGGAGGATAATTTAGTTTTACCGGTTTGAAACTATGGCACTTACAATCGAGTAATAATTTTTAACACTGTTTTTTATGTTATACTAGTCGCCTTCGGCAATCATCTTTTCGCCGGGAAATAATTTCAACTGACTCTCTTATGCATAATTTGATATTCATGGTTCCCTTAACAAAGTAATTTGAAACTTCAAATTGTGATAGAGATTTAACCCGAGCTCTTTACGTAGCCTTGCACTTGTTCTGTTCCTTGTCTATTTGAAAGTCCCTAATGGAGTCAAGTAACATCTAATTGTACGTAATCGACACGAACTATAATTTAACAAACTTGATTTCAACATCGAAATAGTGCGGCGCGTTTTGCGTCCAGCGGCATGTAAGCTGGCTTAAAACATGCCGATAAAATGAATTAAAACATAGCAACCATAATTGTTCAGTTAACTGGATTATTTCCTAATATCTTACTATCTTGAGAGCTTCCCTTACAGATTGCACAGATAAATTGATCAAATAAAAAGGAAAGTAAAATCCAATAGGATATTATCTTAGCTTTCAACAATGGAATTAAAATTAGAGTAAAAAATCAAAAGACAACTTAATTGATATCATTAAAAGGATAATTTTTTTAATTTTCAGATGGAGAAAAATCATTTTTATGGTGTAGTATTATCGGAAGGTATTAAGGAAAAATGCCAAAATGTCGCTTAAATTTTAATGAATTAAAATTTTAGAAAAACGGCTACGAGGTGCACATTTCCACGCTTCAAAGTATGTTTGCACAAATTTCGTTGCTCTAGACTTAGCGGTCTGTCCTGTAGAGCACAAACACGAACCCATTCTCCTTTATTCTTAGTAGAGATAGATAGCGCCAGTGAATCTTCTAATGCATAATTTACTCACATTGCCATGATGGAAGTCAACCATTCTTGTTTTGATTTAGTGAATACGTAGTCGTTTAATTTACGTGCATTAATATTACTATATATTTTACGTTAAAAGTAAAAAAAGGGAAAAGTTACCTGCTTGAAGCTTTTAATGTTAAGAAAGGATAAAAAAGTAAGAACTGTAATGTTGAGTATAAACATGCCAATGTAAGCAAAATGGAGAAACACATAAAAAATATTTCAAAAGTTATATTGGATTAAAAAGGTTTTGAAAGGGATAAAATAGATGAGGAATTTTCTTTTAATCAAATTCCAACCATGACAACTACATAAAATTTAGAGCTTCAAGAACATTTAAGTATTATTGATTATGATCCAGATGAATCCCATCTAACCAGGAAACTTTGTGTGAGTGTGTGTATCTAATATATCGTCAAATAATACAACAATTTCAGCAACAAAAGAATTCAAATTTCTTGCTGCTGAAATTTTGTTACAAAGATCACTTAACTTTGTTGAAAGTAATAAGAGTGAATATTACTTTCAGAATAATTATCTTTTAAAAACTGTTAGAACTGAAACATCTGCTAACTTTTCATCAGCAATGTCCAGTGTTTTGCCTAATTAATCCAAAAAGAATGATAAACAATTGTATCTCTCATTTTAGTTTCTATTATCAGCTGTTTATCATTTGAAACCAAACTCATTATTTTCTTTTTTTCATTTAGTTAAAGTAACTCTCATTTTTAAAAAGCAACAAATACGTTATTATTCCTTTACTCATTGTATTGAAAAAGGATTGACATTTAAGCCACGCATTTTATGCAAGATCTATGATATAGTATTGCTTTTTTGTTTTCTCTTAATCATTTTTTTAGCTTTTATATAATTTAAAAGGTTCATAAAACTAGATTTCTTTTTTTTTATCTTACCTAATGCTCAATGTATATTCTATACGTATTTATATTATATAGATAAATCATATTTCACAGCAGTGCCTGTATTTTATCTGAATAGAGTTAATTGAAAAATAAATACCCAGGTAAGTACCCTGGGTATTTACCCTTGGTATACCTCGGTATTACCTATACCTGGGTATTTTACATCACTGATCTTGACCCGTCTTCACTGTACAAAATTGACACGTGGGTAATCACGCATAGCATGATTTGGGACAATCATCGAAAGATCCATAGGTCTTATTTTGTTTTTTTTTACAGTCTTCAATAAAAACAATGTAAAACATAAATATACTTTAAAGAATTAATCACTTTAGACAGCGCTCTTTATGATAATTTAATTAGCTTTTATTTTTTCATTAGATTTAAAAACATGAATTTTAAAAAAGGCCTTAATAATTTTTTAAATCATGGTGGGGGTTTTTTAATGCAAGCAAGCAATGCTGCTGGCAATAAATCAATTCTAAATTCATAATTACTTATTTGTAAAAATAAAAGAAAATTATTGCTCATATGCGATTTCGGTGCCTATTTTTGGAGAAATATTATATAGTTTCTTGATTTTGAGGTGTTACATACACCATTATAATTCATAATTTGTTTAATGTTCCTTGAAGGATGAATCTTATTCAGTCCAGCGTCCTATTTATAGGATAGTTGTATTTCACTTCCGTCTCTAAGCCAAATTCATTCCATTGCTTCTTTTTTATTCTTAAACAGAAAAAAAATTTCAACGGGCGTGTACCACCAGTTAGATAGATTTTGGAAGTCCAAATGTCGCCATTTTGATTTTTTTTTATTTTTCCTTTGATTCAATTTGGAGGGAATGTAAGGAATTATAAAGCAAGCTTCTTTTTTTGGTATTTTGCCAAAGTTTAAAAATCTTTAATATTTATGTGAAAAAAGTTTCTAAAAATGATTTTTACCGATTTTTTTGATTTTTTTAAAAATAGAAATAAGAAAAATCGAAAAAAAAGAATTTTCGGAATTTTTACTTTACAGTTATCTTAATCTTGATGTTTTGAGTATTATTTAATAGAAATTTATTGAAATCTACGCTTTTAAATTCGTTTGTGTGTTTAAGAGCTAGTTTGCTAAAAAGTTCTAGAATATAGAGAAATATCGTAGAAAAATTATGCAATATCTTTTTATAACCAAGGTAATAAAAAAATAAAACTATTGCTTACAATAATGGTTAACTTCCTCTGCCGACATAAAAAGCGCTTTCTGATTCAGTTACTCTTTTATAAATGTTAATTGCTATCAGTAATTATAATATAGCAAAACAAGAATATTTATAAGAGATCAGAATAATAATGTGAAACTCCAGAAGGTGAGATTCCTTAAATATTATATTTAGTCAAGCAAAACTTAAATATTATGATTTGAGAAACATTTATTAGAACGGTACAGTAAACATTGGACTACTTTTCCAACATTTCAATCTTAGAATTCAAACACTTGTCATACTGTTAGATCAAGCTTTGTATTCCCGCATGTAGTACATAGGGAAATCTTAAGGCGGCAATTCATCTGACGTCCATTCCATTCTATTTGTCCCAAGACTGGTCTTTTTTCCTCCCATTTTAATCGAAAAATACAGGCACGCCACTCACTTGTATTTCAATTGACTGGGAAGAAAATTTTGCAGATAGGGAAAAAATAGGGATTTTCTAGCGTCTGGGGAAAAACGGAGATTTTTCAGTCCACTTGACATATCAACAACAAATTCATGCCCGCGCTGTGTAGTTAAAAATTGCACGCTTAGCTTATTATTTTTATTCCTTTGCAGCTAAAAATCTCATATCACAGATTTATTAATCGATATTTGGGATTAAAAATGTAGGTGTCAATGATTTTAAAAACGTGTTATTAAACTGAACGTACCGTCAGATTTTAATGCGATTCCGTGTGAATCTTGTGACATTACTTTTATAAGGAAGGTATGATGCTGGAAAATATTAACTGTACACGTAATATTGATTTTGAATTAAAATATTACTTATAAAAGCCGTTTTTCTTATAAATATTCTGATTTATATTTAAGACATAAGTTATCTTTTTTTGTATATAACTTTCAACTAATAAATAAATTAGCAGTTTTCTCTTGTTATGATTGTTTTATCTAGTACAACATATTCATTTAACTATCCTATGTATTTTATTGCTTTCTGAGAAGCTAGTGTATTCTATGGAGAGAAAAATCTATAGAATTTTGTTCTGATGTAACGATTGAAATAAAAATAAACTTTTAGGAACCATTTTTATTCTGATGTTGATATACTTCTATTCTTAAATGCAGACTTCTTGCTGTTAATGCCCAAAGAAAGGAAAATTTCTATAAGAACTTCAATAGTGACAAAAACTTGTGAGTGAAGGATTTGATGAGTTAATAAAATTCATTTGAATTTAATTTCAACATTCAAAAGCATTATTATGTGTTGAAAATGAATTTTGTTTTGAAAAGTGCATTGTAAATAATAATGGCACATTATTAGCATAGCCAAATATTCAAGACTTTACTTCTCTCTTCTTGTGTGATAAAAATTCTTTGAATAATTCCCATTTATTTAAATTAATTGCTTCAACATAAATTAGTTTTGATCTCTGTTAAGGTAAGTGCTCCAGTAGTGGGCCATGTACCAGTAGTGGACCACTTGAATTTTTAAGTTGAAAAACAAGAAATTTCAACATTCCAATGAGATAAGAGATCTGCCTCTCATAGGCTGAAACCCTTGTCAACTAAATACCAAAGGCACAGCCTTCATTTCCTGTTTAGTTAGGAGCTATAAAGTTTGTTGCTGAAATTGGTCTCTGACAGAAGCATGTTTAGCTTATTCTTAGTGATTTCCTTAAGAGGCAACTCTTCACTCAACTATTTTTTAGCATACATTCTTATTTGCTTTTAAAATGAATTGTTATTGATATTATTTGATTATATACCGAATGTATTATAAACTATCATTAAATTAAACAATATTAATAATTTGTGGATAGTGAAGGGTGGCCCACTTTTGGATCAATGTTTTACTAAATGCTCCAGTAGTGGCCTAGGGGGCTCAGTACTGGAGCACATGCTTTCTCTCAAATAAGACTGTTTTGTGATGTTTAAAAAAAGTTTATATCTTGTAAAATCTTTTTATATAATTGGATTTGCTTTATTTTTTATCGATACACTACTGGCCCACTACGGAACATTCTGACCAATTACTTAATAAATATTTTATAGTATTGACCATTGAATTTTCATTTTGGAACAATGGAAAGGAGAGAAAAACATTATTCAGAAGATAACTTAATAGCTGCCATTAATGAGTTAGAAAAGGGGCATAGCATTCTCTCAGTTGCTAAAAAATACTATAAATCTACAAAGAACAGAAAGGATTTTGTAATTGTTGAAAACGATTTATTCAACATAAAAATCAAGATTTAATATCCATAATGCCCTAACCAGAACTTAAAATGAAAGATCAACAATTAACATGTATACCTTTAATAAAAAAATTGGCTGTTAGAGAAAAAATGTAAATCTCATGCGACTAGAATCTATAAATAAAAGATTTCATCTATATCAAGCCATTTTTATTGTATTTTTTATAGTGTATAATGTTAATGTATTGTTATTATTACTAGATAATGATTTTATTCTTTTTTCTTTAACACATTTGACAAATCTGGGTGGCCCACTTTTGGTATGCCCACTACTGGTACATCAAAAGCTTGCTATGCCCACTTCTGGTGCATAGGAGTGATCTAATCTTTTAATTTTGAAAAAATGATATGATAATTATTTTGATATTTCAGGTGATTATTATTTTAGAAAAGAGTTTGAACAACCATAAAAAATATAGATTAGCGAAACTTCTCTAAAGTTTAGATGATAATTGAGGAAATACCCTTAAGTGGCTCACTACTGGAGCATTTACCTTAAAAGCGTTTTGGGGAAATTAGAAACCAGTTATTCACTGTTAAACTAGTTCAACTATTTTTTAGAATTAAATTCACTGAAATTATTTAAAATATATAAAAAAATTAAATGAAGCTGAGTGCCATAATAAGTCGTTAAGAAAGTAAGCATTATTACTGAAACAGGAACAGAAGAATGATCAACTGTCAATTACTGTTACATGGTTAGGCACGCAGGGTACACTTGAACCTTTGTGTTCTTTTATATCTTGTGCACTAACCATTTGAAATTGAAAGATTGTGTGATATTGTTCCTGAGTATTTGAAGGACAGGTACTGAAAGATTGACCTCTAAACAACAAATGGAAATTTAAAACGCAGCGTTTTGAAAAATAATGGGGTACACCTGTATCTCGCACAACTAACGGAGGGTTAAATGATTTTGAGTTTTTAATTTTGATATTAGCTGATTATAAATTTAATATTTTTTTAATAACAGAAAAGTTCACCTTTTTTGAATGATGATCCTGAAGGGTTCTTTAAAGTAGACTATAAGTGAAACTGATAAACCCAAAGACAAAAATGATGCAATACCATAAATATAGTCAATAAGCAAAATATTGATATATAGTATAAAAATAGTAAATAGTTTAATAAACAAATTTAAGCTGGACAATTTTGTATTGACATTTTTTATGCAAAATCAAATTTTCTATATATGAAGTCTACACGGAATTGAGAATCATAGAATAACAACTGTTGGCTCATGCGTGCTAAGTGGAATGGGATGTTGCGCATGCGCCCAACCGGTAAGTGACGCTTCTTTTTGGCAGAAATGAGTTAGCTGTGATTCATAAATGACGTGGGTAAAGGAACTCTCAACTGAAACCTACAATTAAGTATTAAAAATGATAAAAAGTATTCTGTGCACCACTGTAAATACTGTAAAAAGTGTGGTGTTTGTGTGTTGTGAAATAAAAATATAAAAAGAATCAGTGCCGGATGGTCCGTCAACTAATTACAAAACAAAAATAAACAACAACAACTTTAATTTTTATATAACATGTACAAAACAGAAAATGATGCACTAAAAGCATAACCTATTTTTAATTAATTTTATAAAACACTTGCAATCTGTAAACTCATATATAAAGCAAATTTATTTAGCAGTTTGCTAATTATAACTAACGGTGATAACAGCACTATTTAGAAGATTATGAAAACTAGTTTGGAATAAAAATCTGACAATTTTGAATAATTCAACATGTTTATGTGATGCACATATATACATGCCTATTTTTAAAAACAACTGGATTTTCACTAGTTTACGAGACAAGAAGTTTCATTATTTTGCTAGATATTATCTAAAAATTTCAAATATTTCCAATATCTTAATGATATATTTGTTCTGAATCAAAACACAAGATAGGTATCTGACTTTGTTATTTCGCAGTTACAATTTTTTTTCATTGTTTTGTTGAATGATATTCCATATTAGGAACATTCAGCTGGCTTATTTAATAATTTGAGAGCACAAGAATAACTGGCATTTTTGTTAAAAATCAAATTGAGCACACTTAAAGAGAAAATTTTAATAGTGGAGCATGATTCGTAATACAGAGTCTGTTCGAAAACTTTTTAGACGATTTTGTTTCGCTGTTGGAAATATTTGTCTCCATAGAAAAATTTATTTCAATTACATTTTTGAAATTATACGTTATCATCACTGACCTAAAATTTTTGTATTCCATACAAAATGATTTGAAAATGATGGCTTTTAAAGAAACGATGGATGGAAGGCTATGGCTTTGCACGTTCTAAAGAGAGTTGTTCTTATTCAGTTATTGAATGATGCTGTGAAAGCCACGGTTATTCAATATCTTAAGTTGTGATAGGTAATATTTTTAATAAAAGAGGAAGAAATTGTACATGTCTGGTTTCAATTGGAAAAATTGTTCCAAATACGTATCTAAAGGGAAAAAACCCAAATATTTTGAATATTGCAAAGATGAGATATTTAAAGTTAAAAAGAAAATCCCCCAAGTCAAAGGTTTGTTGTAAAATCATCTCAATATCAACTGTAAACAAATTATTAACAATGGTTTGATTCTTAAAAATGCTGGAAAAACACAATGTTCATCGTCTTTCTCCATGTCATATCACTAATGCAAAATACTCTGCAGAATTCTTTATGAAAAAGACTTTATGAGGAGAAAAATTGTCAAAATAGGTGAAGTTTGGGTCAATTTAAATGACTGCATGAATAAAGGAACAATTTATTATCTTCAAAGTGGAAAAAATTCTTAAAACTTGGTTTAAAGAATATACAGAAAGTTTTTCTAATGGATTTATGATTCTTTCTGGTTTCTCATGTAATGGCAAAATAAAAGAGAGTGGGGGGGGAAATGTCAAAATCAACTTCACATACTATCAGGAATGTATTTTAAACCCAATCTTTAAATAAGAAATATCTCTTTATCCACAATGCCATCAATCAGTAGAACTGCATCAAGACAAAGCAAGCAGCCACACATCACAATCTATTGTTAATTCAATGGAAAAATAAAACATGGAATGGCTATTAAGACTGTACCCTTCACTGCTTCTCCTGCTAAATCCACCCCACCTATCAATGTTTGTATCACCCATGAATTTTTGGACATTTAAAATGCGCATCATCCAAACGTCGACCTACCTTTGCAGGCTTTGAAAAGCTGTTCAAGAGGAATGCAACAAAATACCTCTTCCGATACTAAAAAAGACATTATCATGGAAGTTATGATGTAGAAAGATTGATAAAAATAAGGCTTATCAAATTGACTATTTAAAATACAAAAAAATATGTAAAACAGTTCTGTAGTTACATTTTAAAGAACCAAAAAAATGCGTAAACAGCCTCTGTAGATACAAAGTCTTTATGAAATGATATAGTCCTTTAACAGTCAATAAGTAAAACTTTTTAAAATAACGAAAAAGGAAGTATTATTTATCTTATAAAATTAGCTGGTGTAGTGAAATTTAAAAGGTCATTTTATCATATATATATATATATATAATATATTTTTAAAAAATCTGCAGAGTCACTAGGCACGAGATTATGTTTTGCACTTAACTCCTAATATATTATAAATTAACAAGGAAACAGTTTTAGAATAAAATACTAAATAATAAGCTGCAAAATTATTTATAAAATTCTTTAGTTTTTGAATATGAATTTAATTAAAAAACACTGAAGCATGCTTATTTTTTTTCTGCCTGAGTAGTTATAAATTTTTAAAATTCCTCAAATTTAACTATGAAAAATTATTAATTACTCTAAAGCACTTTATACATTTATATTCTCTGGACAATCTTCATATAATCCATTCATTTTCTCAATCTTTACGATTTTATAAATCTAACAATCCCCCACTCAAAGCTTATTTTCCAAATAAATATAATATTACCAAACAAACATATTACATTCTACACGTAATTAACACATTCTGCTTTAAAAATACAATATACAAATAAATATATAAAAATAATTACTTACAGGTACAAGTTAATCCAGTCAAACTATAAAAAACCTTGTGATTATTGGCATTAAAACTTTTTGCTAATACATCAGCAGCATTTAATTAAAAGGTAAACCAATTTCAATAACTTCATGCACAAAATTATGAAAAATATCTGTTAATGACAAATATCTCTATATGTAATAGCACATTTGTCTTTTGACGAGAGAATTAATTGACATTCACTGCTCATCAGGCCACTCCAATTTTATAGAAGATGCAATATGGTCTCTTTTTTATCTTCGGAGAGGGCCCTGTGTTCAGCCTCACTGACTATGCATTTAGACATAGTTCGCTGTTTCTGAAGTCCAGGCAGGGTTCATTCATTCAGTTCAAACAGAGTATAGTTGAAATCTGTAAATGAAGAATAACAACTCATTAAATTTACATAATTATAAAATTTCATTACTTAAAAACTACAAAAATAATACCCCTATGTCATAAATTAAATTTTAAAATAATTTCAAGTTACAATGAGACAAAACTAAACAAAATACACTTCTTCCTAAATATACTATGTGAATTTTGCACACAATGAATTAAGATAAGTGGATAATATTTAAAAAGATAAAATAAATTAAATATACTAAGTAACATTATAACTATTCTCCAACAATTATTCAGACACACTTTAAAGGTTTAAATAAAACTGTTTCACTCACATTTATAAAAAAGATAATAAGTTTCAATTTATAGCAAAAGTTACAGCTTGTGCAAGAAACATTTTGTAACAGGAACATTTTAGCAATGTCTACAAGAACATTTAAGAATTGCTATCTTTTGAATTTATCATAATAGAAGTAATAAAGTAAGTAATGGTTTAAAAACAATCTTAGAAGAATTCAAATTTAGTAAAAACATATACATTTCTTCTGTCTATTATTAAAAATGAATATAATCTTGGGAGACTCAGCATTCAAAAAGAAAACAGTGTCCATACTTTGAACTTTTAATAAATGCTTGAAAAAACATTAAATGGATGACATTTTAAAATATTAATGAATTTTAAAAGCAGTTTTTATTTTATGTGAAATGAAAGGTTAAATTTCTTCCAGAAACTCTACAAAAATACTTATGAAACACTTATTAGTAAACAATCCTACTCGCAGCATTCGATTAAATTTTCATACACTTACGATTCAACTTAGTTAACAAATAAAAACATTGTATTAATGTAATGATTGTACAGCAATTTAAATAACCCCCTAAAGTGAGTAAAAGCATTCGAAATTAGTATTATCAAGTAGCTTTAATATCTATATGAATCATTGAGCTAGGCTTATGAAGATAACAGAGTTAAAACATATTCTAGTGATTTAAGGGAAGAATAAATAAATATTTCTAGACTTACCTTTATAAATACCTTTTCAACAATTTATAATGGTGAGGAAGACTTCGGAAATATTCTGCCAATACCCTGGGCCATACTTCATGGGACACACTAGAGTAGTTTTTATTAAATAGATGAAATAAAAAATAAAATTCCAAAACGCAAGATGACAATCGGCAAATCTAGCTCTCGACAAAACTATCATGGCGGACTTTTCCCCTTCTCAATTCCCCCGGCGCAGAATTTTCCTTCCCGTCACGCTCGGATTTCATCCCAGACGGAATTCCAAACATGACGAGCCGTTTGGCTCATTTCCTTAGATTTGATGGGGTTTTCCGTCTCGCGTTCCAAAAATCCGTGAAGTGAGTGGCCGCCTTTAGATTACACTCTTTATTCGGTCTAATTCGCTAAATTAACAGATATTCGAAATGGGGTTCGTGACGGTTTCTTACCAGGATTGCTCTCACAGACAGTCAAAGCAAATTTGGAAAAGAGGACGGAAATCGAAACTGGCCTATTTCAAAAACTCAACAGCTGCGCCTGAAAGCAAAATTTAACCATATATTCGTACCAAATATGTAATATAAAATAGAAAATGTATGAGTCTGTCTGTCGATTGGGTGGTCGCAAGAACTCCTCCTAAACGGTGAATGGTAGCAACATTAAATTTGCACATGATTTCTGGAGTACATTTCTAAGTCAACTGTGCTATTCTCAACTTTCAGTATTAAGATATTGTTACAAGCATGGAAAGTCGCTGCTTGCCAGCAAGGTTATTCTTATGGTTAGGAAGAAAGTTTTACAGGAGTAAGTATGAGGTGACTGGCAGCAGCCAAGCCTGGACCCCTGACTTTGGCGACAAACTTGGTGACAATCTTGGCGAATTGGCGACAAATTTGGGGACGAAATATGGGATCTCCAAGGTACTGTTATTACCTGTGAATTGTTGTCTGTCTGCGTTGCTAATCTGTGCAACATCTACTGTTTCCTGTTACCTGTGCTACGTCTTTTCCAGCATATTTGTGAATAAACCGTCATTCTCCATTATCCCGCTTATTGGACTGTTTACACCATACACCCAAAGAACTATTTTTGTAACAATATTTAATTTAATAACGAAAATTAAACTATTTTTAGACGTTTCTCACCAATAAATTATAAGATGTTTATCACACGAAAATTATTTTCACACCATCTAAAAGAGCAAAAAACTATATTTTTAATGGTACCAATTTAATTGTAGTACAATGTTTACTCCACTTTAAATCAACATTCCAAAATTCATTTTAATCGTAATTTCTAACAATGATTTCCATTGTTATAAAATTTAATTCAAACCAATTTATTGTTTTATCGAATCCTCCAATCACTTTACCACTGTTAAATTTACGATAAGAAAGTATTGCTTTATTTGTTCATTGACTTCAAAGCAGGCCTTTTATTCTCGCTTTCATTTCGCCATGACCCGGACACTGGGGACGGGGGAGACCAATAAACCGGGATGGGGGGGACAAAAGATTTAATACTTACAGTAATTAATTGTCCAAATAACTTATAAAAATTCCAAGAGCTGTCAAATAATCATATCATCACTTAAACTAATTTAAATTTGATTCAAAACTGACTTCTTAAAGCAAGGAGTTTTTTTCAAATTTCTTCCACAAATTGAAGTTGATTTTGAACTTATTCTTCATTTTTGGTTATTGATGGACTGAAAGTAGGAAAAATTCCTGTTTTAAGAATTCAGTTTTGAAAAGTAGTTAAGTAAGTTAAATTATTAACATGAGCTGTTAACCCTTTATAAGGCCGTGGTAAGAATATTTACCACCAAATTCATTAATTTTTAAATGCGTTGCATAAGTTCTCGCCAATTTTGTCGATGAAACAAAAACTGAGATGTTCCAATTTCTTTTCTCAAACCATAACGAAGTGCCTGGACTTAATAATTAATTATGAATTAGCAAAATTGATTAACAAAAATTATTGTCATCGAATAAGCATAGTGAATTTCTTTCCTTAAATGAATCTCATTCCCAAAGCATTTTTATCATAACACTACTAGACAAAAGTGGCCCTTGAAAGGGTTAAGCAGTAAAGTAGTTAGTTAAGTAAGTAGCAAGTTATTTGGACAATAATTACTGTGAGTATTACATCTTTTTATTTTAATGCTACGTGTTAAACTGAGGAATAAAATTATAGATTTTAACTTATCACTGCGTTCATTTTTATATCTTTCTTTAAAATTTTAGTAAACTTTTCTGAACACGCAGTAATTGTCGTATGGTGTTTCTATAAAGCTACAACACAGAATTAGTGAAAAAATTCATAATTTTATGCTTTCTTTTTCCCTAAAGCCATAACTGACTAAGGGTATAATGTTCTTATATTCCAAGTAGAAATATCCATAGGAGCATATATAAAGCAGTTTTAACACATTAGCAACCATATATAATTTCTGAAAAATCTAAAAAGTGTCCATTTTGTAGCTTTTTTCAAATTTTAGGGATTTACCGGCACGCTTCCGCATAAATTTCGATGGCTGAAACTTCATAGATGCGCTGTTAGGACCAAAAGGGATCAGAAAATCCCTGGAAAGCGATGTTTTTTAACTTAGAACTATGTTCCTCCCATTGGGATATCAGGAAGGAATTTGATTCACACGCCAAAACGCCACAAAAAACGTTGTATAGGAGATCCTTTATATATCGGTAACTACATATGTTAAAAACATAACTAATGTCTTATTTTATAGATAAAGGGTAACAACAGAAGTTACGAAAAAAATTTGAAAATAGGAATTGTACTCCAGCGACTACTGAGTCGCAAAGTTGGGCAAAAGAGTTGTTGCCAAAGTTAGGTAGCCTTGTCAAAAGAGAATTGAGAGTAACTTCGAGAAACAAAAGAGTATCGCCAGTAAAAAAGAGAATCCGAGAAGCTTCTAGAAATAAAAGAGAATCGCGGGTAACAAAGATAAACAGAGAAACAAAAGAGTCACGCGAGTAAAGTAGTCATACGCCTTTAACATCGAAGACTCTTTGAAAAAGACAGCCTCCCGTCATTTTTTTAACAAAAAGCTGTTAGAGAAGAGGTAATTTTCGTTACAGGACACGGACCTTTCCCTTCATACCTTCATCGCTTCAATCTTCGAACACATGATAACTGCTCTTGCGGAGAAAAAGGAGATCCAATTCACTATGCCACAAAATGTCGGTTTACCCTCTCCTGGCATTTCCAAACTCCAACAGTGTCACTTAAATTACTATGGTTGAAAAACATTCTCACGAACAACTTATCAAGAACCCGACTTCGACTCCTAATGCGTTTCATATGTGATGAGAACAATCTCATTGCAGAGGATAATAATTGAGCATTCATCCACCTAAACTGACCCACACTTCCGGCTACTTATGATTTTTTCCCTCTACGTATTTTTTCTATTTTGTATTGTTTTTTATGTTGTCCCCCCCCCCCGACCAGTTTATGTTTCTTTTTCATTTTTTTTGTTTTTGTACCTGTTACTTGTCTTTGTCCTTTCTTAAAAATAAAATTCACCTCCATCCATCCAAACCGGAAAGGAGCCAAATGGTTCTAAACACGGGGATGCAGGTGGTGTAATGTTTTTAAGACATCCTATGCTTTGTTGCACGTTAAATCATACGTAGGGGGTCAAAAGTTCTCCCGCTGGTGGAGTACGAAGGGTTTTTTTTTGGGGGGGGGCGGCAGCTCAGGTGTTTATCATCTGACCTTGGTTCAAAATTAAAAGTTCCGTCCCAAATTAGTGCTTGTGTTCGTTCGAAACAGACGTTAATACAACCAATTAATGAATCTCATTTGTATCTGTTTCTTTTTTTCGAATTTACTGGCATAAAGCCGGTTTGGATTTTACAAGGACAGAAGATAATGATCACAGAGATCAAAAACAAAACTGATACATTAATGTCAACTTAAATCTGCAAAATCGAATAAAATGCATAACTTTCAAAATAAATCTGCTTTCCGATAAATGTCTTACGGTAAATCTAAATTTAGTCTTTTTTATTTGGATTTTTCCTATCTTTTGATTCCCCATCTTTGTTTCTAAAATAGAAAATTTTCCGTTGGTTCAAAATGAATGAAAACACAGAAACAGTTGTAACCCTGCGGAAACTTTATTTTGAGACATCGGAATACAAGTAACTTAAATTTCGTTAAAAACATTTATTGTACAATCTAATTCTTCTCAGAACTGCTGGCCTACTTAACCTGAAAAAAAAAGAAAATTAAGTTAATATGAATTTGAAGAAAGCAACATAAATTTTTCTTTCACAAGACCTCAGCACAAAAAACAACACTCCAACGTGTGCATATAAATTGAAAAATAAAATAAGAAAATTAAGCATACGATTATAAAAAATGGCAAAAACGTAAGTTAAATTCTTTTTTGTAAAATTCTAATGAAATGCTTCGGCAGTTGTGTGTTTTACTGTAATCTGAGAAGGCTATTGTAAAAGTAGATAAGAAGTCTTATCCACTGAAACCTTATTCAGCACAGTAGGCTTTCTATTAATTGAGAAACAGAGATGTTGATAAGAGGAATAATACATAGGGAAGGATTAAGAATAGCTAATATTCACACTGGTCTATTTCAGATGTAAATGCCATTGCGGACAGGAATCTTCCAAAGAAGAAGAGACGATGCCAAAGAGAAACGATACGTATCGAAGAAAACATTAATTTTACCATTATTCCTGTTCAATATTATACTTCTATATAGGTCTGTATTTCGATAAACGTCTGTCTGTTTATCTAAATTTAGCCTTTGTTACTTTGGCACTTCTCAGTTTTTGAATCCAAACAGTTTCTCATAAAAGAAATCAATAATTAGGAAGCGTAAACAGCATTAATTCGATAAAGTCGCCCACATCTAGCCTTACCCTCCGAGCAAGATCTTCCCTATAGAGATATGGTAATACAAAAGACATGACAAATTATTAAAAGTAATCATATTTATCACTTTCTCAATTCATTTATTTATATTACGAACTTATTTTTATTATTGCTACTTCATACTTCTTTTTATTTAATTCTTCGCTTCGAAATAAATTTATGTTTGCATAAAAATTTAATTTTTTCCCCTCCACATGGATTTCTTTGCTCCACATTAACCTTTGAAGCTTGTTTTAGAACATTTCAGACATTCTTGAAGGAATAATTTTATGATCAATGCTTTCTTCAAACAGAATTCGATTAGATTTGTTCTTATATAAAAAAAGAAATAATATAAATAATAATATAATATATATAAATAATAATATAATATATATAAATAATAATATAATATATATAAATAATAATATAATATATATAAATAACAATATAATATGCATAAAAAATATAATATTTTCTTATGTAAAAAAAGAAATCGATCTAAGAACCTCCCCTCCTCAGACGTCTAATATCTGCGTGTACGCATTTCTGCTTTGTAAATGAGAGAATGCAGGAACCTGAATAAATTCTGACAAAGATCCGGCGTATGCAGAGAATTATTGGTGCACAATGAACAAAATGAGGCTCAAACATGATGACGTTGCTGTGGGTTGGATTATTGGATTGTAAGGTTTCACTGAAATGTTGTTACTGCCTTCTGAACAAGATTCGAAATTTTTACACCCGTTAATAAAAAATAATAGTTCTTTCACTGAAATATTTGAAGTTATAACTAATAGTAGCAAGATTAACTGTGGACAGATAAAATTCTATACTTTTATGTTTAATAGTTGTTATAATATAGGGTGAGTACAAATTCTTTCCCCGATTACAAAAATTTACTGTACAAAAGCTATATACTTTTATATATACATATTTTTGTAAATTGTATATATAGTAATTGATCTTGTAATAAGACTAAATTCTTTAATAAATACTCTAAGCATCTCTGTAAGTACCATACTGCACATCCATTGTCGAATCTGCAACGGTACGTTGTTAGTGCCTAGATGGGATTGGAACATGACTATTTGATTGAACACGACAATTTTACTATCATTATTACTTCTACACACCTTTACGTGATTGAAGAGCTTATCATTTCTCAACAACCTGGCATGGATTCCGGAAAAGAATATTCTGAGCAGTTGCTTTTTTTTAAAATCCCAATTGCAAGAAACACATTAAAACCAAATGTTAAATTTATCGTATTATTCTATAATAGATTTTACACGCTTTGCTTGATGAAGCCTCGGCCAAAAGTCTCGTTCGTATGTATTTCCAGCCGGATTGGTCTATTTCATTATAACCGTGCTTAATCATCTTAATACCACATCTTGGTACGGAATGATCTCGTGTTGGTAACTAGATCGCCTGATCTAAGTTATCTCATTTTTCTCTGCAGGAACATTTGAAGTCTTACTCGAACTGGATGTTAATGGCATCCGCTGAATTTTTATTTTACCATTCGTCAGCTCGTCATATCTTCCAATATGTGAAGAGAACAATAATCACCAGTCCAAATGTCAATTACTGATGAGTTACAACCTTTAGGGTAGGCTGGGACGGTGTTGGTCTCTATTCCAATTATCAATGAGTCGTTGATTCAAACCTTCAAAAAGTTCATACTTTCTCCCATCATTAAAAATAATGACAGAAAATTCAAAACTTTTTTGTAATGGTCTTTATTCGAGACTTATAAACTTATATCGAGATCTTATAAAACCTATATACCTGTGTGTCATTTTCAACTTGTTTTATTTAGTTGTATTTATAGTGGTATGTCCTATGTATATGTGTGTCATTTTCAACTTTTAGCGTTCGTAGTGGCGTGTTCCTTCATGATTGTCGGATCGGGTGGTATAGGGATCATTTGAACAACTTAACTTTTTCCATTCCAACTCAAAATGGATAACGGCAATTCTCAACACCCAAATCATATGATCATGTGACAGAAAATACTTCGATTCTGATACCAAACCATGCGTTAAAATTTTAGGATCGCCGCCATCTAATAGATGGTTGGCATGCTCCGGAAAAAGCTCCAAATCTCGTGGATGGCTCAACGCCAGGAGATAAACCTGACGGTAGAAACAACCCTTGTAGGATACTTATTGTTCATCCCTTCACGTATTCGCAATGAAGTTAGGAACATCCTAATATTTAAGTAAGTTATAGTAAGTTTGCCTTCCCCACCATATTTACAACTTTGCACTAACCTTACGATTCATCGGGACATTCTTCTGGTTTGATGCAATCAGATTTATAATCCCGATATCTGGTAAGGACGTAACCTTTCTTGCACTTGCATCCATAATTCAATTTCATCGTGCAGAAATTTGGTGGATTTTTAAGACAGGACGGTGGACAATCACCGTAGGATCCAAACTCTTTGTTTGGTGGACAGTCCTGCTCTAAAAAGGCATAGAAAAGAAATTCGAAATATCAAAATATTTCAATACATAAATTTGTTTTTGACCCTTTGCATTCCAAATAGTTTGATACTTAATATTACCATAATCTTTACTTATATAACTGATTTGCAGTTTTTTTTTTCAGTTTTCAAATTTTACAACCTCCTCGACTTTAGCGTTGCATTTTCATAATTAAAAATTTCATTAAGGTGTGCGAACATCTAATCTTTCCCATTTAATAAAAAAGTATTGATTTTTGGATTTTCATTTTATTAATTGGAATATATTTTTCTAAATTAGAATGAAGTCAATACACGCTGAAGCAATATGTTTCAAATACGTTGCGCAAATTTGATAATGGAGCCAATTTCGAATCTTGCATGCAGATTAGCTTTTACCTCACAGCATAGCGTAAAAAAGTGCTTTTAGATTACAAATGGCATGTGCCTTTACATTCGTCCTGTGACTGAGATGCCATGTGAATTGATTCCAGTAGGGTATAAACCCTCTAAACGTAGAAAAGTATAAACACTCTATAGTCCGACAAACCATCGCTTTTATATATAGTGTATGTAAAATTTAAACTGTGAACAGTGACATAAGAGGTAGGAATAAAATTACTTCAAGAATTTGGTCAATACAGCTGTCTTTGGAGTGCAAAGGGTTAATTACTTAAAATTTATGATTACACATTTTAATTCTAAAAATCAACTTTAAAAGTCATTATTTAATTAAAAACCATCTTTATTCTAATAGATATTCATTAATAAAACAGTTTAAAAATAAAACAATCATCGAATGATCATTGAATTTCAATCATTACAAATTATGCAAAATTTATCGCTTGGAATGGGCAGCCATTAATAATGAGAAGCGAAAAGACTGCAATCTTTCTATAAATAGGGAAAATTCAATTTCAAGTTTTAGAACGCAATACAGTTTTGAACGTTTACAGTTTTAAAATCAAAAACGCTATATTCACAATAAAGGAGAATCAAGTATGAGGCGAGAAAAGAAACATTTACATTTAACTTAGAATGGGTACTTTTTTGTAGGATGCAGGAATTTCCTTTGAATTTTTCTGTACAGATTTTTTAGGAAGATCTTTATTAAGTCTAAATCTTCTGAATAGAAAAAAAATTAATTCTACAAGATTCGCTTTCTTATTTTCCGAAATGGCTGATTTATCTCAGCTTAATACGGGTTTGCCAATGTTAAGCTTTGATATCATAGTTTCTGATTGACTAAAGAAAAGCTCTGTTATTATTTCATCATCTGCCTTCTTTCTTCCTTCAATTCTATTGTACTGAATTTTGTCAGTACACGAGATTTTACCTATATTCTGTTTGTTTTCAATGTTAAATAGCACCTGTGTGTGAGTTAAAATAAATTTAATGCTTGCTTTAAAGCTTTTGTTTATATTTTTATAATGGTAATGATGATTATCTTCATTGGCAGGAATTTGTGGTTAAAGTTCTGCCAAGTGATTGCCACTGCTTAGCGATTTCTATTTAAACTTGACGATAAAAGAATAAATTAGAAATTTGAATAGCACTTAGCTATTTCTATCTATTGAAAAGGCAAAGTTTTATTCAGAAAATATTAGGAATGTCTTTGCTTCAGGCTCCAAATTGTAAGAAAGAACATAATATTTTGTAACTTCTTGTAAACATTATTTTTTTAAAAATAAAAAACAAAAAAATTAAAGACCTTAGATATTTCATTTGTTTAATTAACTTAAATATAGTAACATTTTCTAGAAATTTTAAATTATTATAATGTAAATAATTATTCAAGAAAAGCATACCAGACTGAGCAAATGCAGCATTGACCAAAACCACAATCAACAATAAACACAATGCCTTCATCTTGCAAAAGATAAAATCGCAAAATTCCAACTGCTAGAACAACCTTTCCAATGTCTTTATATACAAAGCGAACATGCCACAATGCATAGTAAATTTCTCAATAAAATTCCTAAATTCCTTTTTGTCTCATTTTTTTGAATAAAAATTTATTTTTCTTCGAAAAGGCTTCATTAAAGTGTTTTCTCGATTTTTAGAATACACAAAAGCTGCAGAAGTTGTGTAAATAACATTTTTAACATTGACAAAGCGCGCAATAAAATAAGTCTGTGTTCTGTCTGAATGAAATTTCAAATTTATGAGCAATTTAAATGAACTTTAAATAAAGCAATTTTTCACAGTTCAGATATAAAATTTCATAAATCGGATGATTGTTTCACAACGTTTGCTACCTGAACCGCAAATATAATAATAAATAAACTTACATAATTTTGTTGTATTCTAGGTAATCTCTTTATTCCAGAAGAAAATATCCCTAATGACGAAACTCGAAGAAATAAAAACTTTCTGTGAATTTATTTTATTTATTATAAATAAAATTTTCATTTTATTTTCATTATTTTTTCTCTTTCTATTATTTTTCTCATTTCCAGTAATTATCTTATTTATTCAATATTCAGTCCAGCTGAAATCATTGGAAAATATTCTCTCTTCTACTTTCTCGCCAACTTACACAATCCGCAAAATTTTTTTTCTGTGTGCTTAGCTTTCTAGTAAACGAAAAGAATCGAGTAATCAGTTTAGATATCTTTCTTTCACAAATTATTTAAAAATTTGATTGTAAATTTTTTCCTGGATTTTGACTTTAAATTTTCCGTTCAGAAATATAGGGGAAAGTGGGGTAAACCAGGTAGCTAAGACGCGAAGGACTGTTGGAGCTACACTATTCCACATAGAGTTTATAGAATTTTATTAAAATATTCATTATATATCGGAGTATAATATATCATCCGTAAAAGTTGTAGTTTTATTACTATTTTATCAATGATTTTTTTATTAAAAAAAGTCAAGCCATCTGATTTTACCCCACTAGTTGGGTAAAACTGGATACGCATGCTAACTTTATTGGAAATTAGGAAAACCTTACAAAAATCACATGTAAAGGAGTTTTCTTCTTCCTCCGTGCCACTGTAGCTTTCGTGCGCCCAGCTAAGACAGTTTCTACGTTGGACCCACCCCTCGTATTTATTTAAATTATAAAATAGGTCATTAAATTATAAATTATCAACGTCTGATGTGTTTTTATTGTCATCAGTGGAAGAATCATCGATACTATCTGACCCGGTCTTGCGCCATTTGGCGTACCCGGTTTTACCCCGATTGCAGAGGTTATTAAAAAAGAAATAGAAACACGCAATTATTGAACTAAATTCTCATTGTTTGACGGGGTATAAATCTTTAGTAAACATATAATAATCAGTGCTAAATATAGTTTTTGTAACTGTAATGTATATTAAATAAGGATAGTTTAAAAACCAACGAACATTAGAGAGTTGACGTTTTAAAACAAATACACCTTCACAGAAAAGGTGAATTCAATAGCAACAACACGTCCACTATGATCATTCCTTCTTCTTGACTAGTGGAGTATAATTCAGAATTTGTCCGCTACAAAGGAACATTCATTGCGCCATAATCACGGTAACCGGTTCTAACCAACTCTCCCCTATGTATCATTTCGTTAGATCTATTTGCAGAAAAATTACTGATTTTGACAAAAAAAAATACTAGGGATTATCTTTGCGTCGGCGCCATGTGGCAAAAAAGAATAGAATTGGCTCATTTTGAAATTAAGAATGTGAATTTTGGTTCCCTTCTGTTCAATACTAATAATGCTGTGCATCTTGAAAACTGCGATCGTGGCTAGCAACTTGCGATTCTGGTTGCATACTTCTATTGTGTTAACATTTGTTAAATAGTCTTGTTGAATGTTCGAACGTCGTAAATAAATTTGATTTCGTGCTCTTTCAAAGTCTCAATCATTTTAAATCACCCACATTATCAAAAATTGTGCAGATTAATATATATATGTTATAAAAAATTATTACTGTTATTTTGCTTGTTAAACTTTTATAAAGAATCATGTAAATCACACTATCAAGCATAATTCTAGTTTAAAGATAACGGAAATTTCTACAATAAAATTATATTTCCCTCTAAGCAATTTATAGTTCAGCATTCTAAATTTACGCCACTGTTGATGAAACTAGATGAAAATGTAAATTCATCCCAAAATGTGCTCCGCAGTGAAAAACACGTCTCTATAAGCATAATCTAATGTTGAGCACCTTGTAAAATTTCTTATTTACACCGGAAAATACAAGGGAGGTGCAACTGAGAACCAGAGGTAACTGAGCCATTTCGAAAGAAATATGTCACAAAATATCGCATGAATGATTGCCAGATGACAAAATCCGTTTCATTTATTCGTGTCATTGCAGTTCCTTGGTTGAGATGTTACTTACTATAAGATGTTACTTACTTGGTTGAGACTATACTTACTATTGCCGAAATATGTGCACAATTATGTTACTACAACAAATTATGAGACGATTCATTTTAAAGGGAACGATATTGCTTACCCTTACTTTAAAACAAAAATAAACCTATAATATATGTCGGATCTCCTCCACTAACAGCTATCTTTGAAAACAGAAGTGAACTCTACTCCTTTCCCCTGCCTAGGAAAACAAGAACGGACAGAGTTATCTGAGCTTGCAAACTTTCCTTTTTAATTAATAGATTGCATTTACCTATTTGACGTTAGACGGACATTACTCTCCATCTTTAACTTCTTTCCTTACTTCAATATGTAGCCTCTTACTGAATTTAGTTCTCTTCGTTCTGTTCAAAGTAATGGTTCATAATATTAATTGTTTATGTAGATGAAGTTTTTCCCATTTGTATCTTTTTTCATATAGGATTTACAGGTGTGAAGGTGTTTAGAAATTTCCAAGAAGAAATGATGATGATCATATAGATGGATATTAAACCTGAAACATTAATTTATTGCATAATTGCATATTTACAACAGTTATTTATTTTATGCATTAAATTAATGCATAACTGCATTGATTTAATACATAAGATGTATAACTTTCATATAAATTTCTAAATTTTAATAATTCTGACTTTTCTGTATTTGGATCCACAGGTTTGTTTCTAAAATATAAAAATTTCCGTTGGCTGATAATGCATGAAAACGCAGGAACATTCATAACACAGTGGAAATTTTATTTCGAGCCATGGGATAACAAATAACAAAAATTTCATTTACAACATTTATTGTACAATTTAATTTTTCTCAGCAATTGTTGGTATACGTAACCTGGAAAAAAGAAAGTAAATTTAATACAAAGATACAGAAATCAGCATAAATTCAGAATTTAACTGTGGATTGATGTGGATCAGGGATTCCTTTACATTTTCCAGTTGGGCTACAAATATTTACTTCTACTTCAACTAAGCACAGAAAAGGTTTTCGTGGTCGGAATTGTACTTACAAGTTGGAAAATGAAATAAGGAAAGGAAGCATCCGACAATGAAAAACAGGAAAATAAGTAGTAAAATTCTTTTATTTAAATCGGCACACATTGTTTAAGAAGACCTTTCATCTTCATGCCACATCTTGGAATGAATAGATTGAACGTGATTCTTCCTAGATCGCCTGATCTATGCTATTTCATTACTATTCTGTGGGACAATGGAAATATTCGCTGAAGTTCTTATTGTACCTCTTGGATTGTCATACGATCCAATGTGTGGGAAGAACCAGTATTTACCACTCCCAATCATTAACGAGTTGATTACTGCTATTAATCAGTTACATCTATCACAATATAGTTTAGGTTATATGATAATATTTATAGGTTGGCATACTATCATACAATTACGACAAGCGTTATGCAAAAATCGTTCGAAACACTCAAAAGGGCAGACGTTTGGAATTATAGTTACAGAATTTGATATATAGATACTTCTTAAAAATAGGTGCTCACTAAGAAAAAGGTTTTCAAAATTTAATTTATGTATTTAATAACTTAAAAATTCATTGGAATTTTGACGGTTTTCCTCGATGACTCAAGAACATATTGCTGCACTAAAGCTATTTTTAAACCACTTTGAAATTCAAAAAATTACCTTTTCAATTATATCAACTTTATTTCCCAGCAATATTTTCATTAATTTTAATAAATTTTCTAAAATTATTGTAAATAATTTATTAACAACTCTTTTCCCTCATATAACGGCGTGCAGGGATTAAAAGTCTCTTTTGTATATAAATATTTGCAAATTATTCAGCGAGTAGATCCTTAAGAGAAATGTGCCAATTCGATCTGACGATTTATATGTACTAGCTAAATCATAGTTGCCTGTTGCTTTTAAACTCTGGGCGAGACAATTTTCGAATTGCCACGCTTAACAATCAAATTGCACCCCTTTGGGGCTTGGTCCCAGCCATGGGAAACATATTTTTAACATATTTCAAAACATTGGTTCCTTTTCTAACAAAATAGGTTTTTAGGCTGGCATTCTGTCTGTTAATAGCGACATGCATCTTGCAAAAATATTTTAAAAAGCTCTATAGGGTAGACCGTCGGACTTAGAGATGCCTATTTCGACACGTAGTACTTCTAGGATAGTAAAGACTTCCTTCAACGGCGTGTGGCGTGGACAAACCTCGAGTCTCTCGAGGTTCGTACTTGTGGACTGTGGTCGGTGGAATTCGAACAGTCGCGCCGTTCCTACTGCGCGTGGCTTTGCAAATATCACGGCAGCGCTCGAGTGAACGTATGCAATGGGGCCCTAAGGTCCTTTGATGCGGGAGCTATTTATCGCTACAACGCGGGAAACCACAGATGCACTGACAAGCCCACGAGGCACATCGATTCCTCCCACTCCAACGACAAGGAATAACGCGAACCGCGGAGGAAACTTGTGGAAAGACAGGCCATTGGAACGCAGCTTTAGTGCTCACTAAGGAGAAGTTAATAGTGCGTCATGTAAATATAGTTAGCCGCAGAATGTAATAGCTGATTTCATCAAACCAGACGAAAATAATACTGTCGAATCTAGCCTAAAACATTACCTGCTACGATGTTTCGGTCTACAGGTACGAATCCCCTTTAATTTCTTGTATTGATCTGGTATAAAGATCATTACCAAATACCTGCAAAATCTGCATCGGTTTTTCTTTTTCAACTTCCAGCTGTGTTTGTAATGATATATTCTTTGATGAGTGCTGTATCAAGTGGTAGTGAGATAATACAAATAAATTCACATAGTCCATTCCAGATCAAAGTCAATGAAGACAAATCTCAGCAGCCATATCGTATCATTATGTGACAGAACAGTCTCTGGTTCCAGTAGGCAAAACATGCGCCAAAATTATACGATAACCAACAATTCCACCATTTAATGTGCGTCCCGGGAAAAGTGCCAAGACTTGTGATTAGCTAAATGCTAAGGAATAATCAAAAAATTCTTTGAAAAATATTAATGGCTTTTATACTTAGTATTCGCTTCTTCACGTCTGCAAGATGAAGTTAGGAATATCCTCCATACTAAAGCAGAGGATATAATGATATGTTTTACCTATCGAAAATACAAAGGTGCACTAACCTTAAAATTACTGGGGACAATCTTCTGGTTTGACACAATCGGAATTGTAGTCCTTGTATTTGGTAAGAACGAAGCCTTTCTTGCACTTGCATCCATAGTTTAGTCTCAATGTGCAGAAGTTTGGTGGATTTTTAAGGCAGGAGGGTGGACAATCACCGAAGGTTCCAAACTCTTTATTTGCAGGACAATCGTGCGCTAAAATAGAGTATCAAAATATTTCAATACAAATTAAACTTACTTTTAACACATTGTACTCCAAATAGTTTGGTTGTATGCTGATAGTTTACAGTAACAGAATTTTTCTCATATATTTGAATTGCAGATATTTTTTTCCAGTTGGTAAGTTTTACAGCTACTTCAACCTTATGTATTCTGTGTTCACATTGAAAAATCTAAGTAAGGTATATAAGCGCATAATTTGAACTGTTTAATAAAAAATATTTATTTTTGGATTTTTATTTGTTTAGATGGAATAAATGTTTCGAGTTTAGAATGATATTAATGCATGCTGACACAATACACACTACTGGACAAAAGTATTGCAAGATCGTTAAAATGCGAAATATTTGTACTTAATTTGAATGCAATAGTCTATAGTCTTTGGAGTGAAAATTGTTGAATACTTAAGCGTTATGAGTAGAGATTTTACATTCATTGGAACCGTTACTTAATCTTATTAGCGTCTATATGAAATTCAATGTCTTTGGCATCTCGTCAGACGTCTATAACACTATAAAAAATCTGTATTATAAAAGATAAAGAAATGAAAATAGTAAGTGCAGTATTATATAAGGGTGTTTCTTAAATCAATTTCGAAGCTTATTATTTAATTAAAAATCATTTTAATTAGAATAGATAAGCATTAATAAATCAATTTTAATACAAAATGAAGATCGAATGAATCAACTAAAACCATTTCGAATTATGCAAAATCAACCTCTTGAAACATGTTCCTATCAATAAGTGAGAAATAATAAGACTGATATCTTTTTAGAAATAAGGAAATTTTAATTTATAATTTTAAATCACAATTTCATTTTGAAATTACAATGGAATTACAATAATGATGAAAACAGTTAAAAAATTCTGATATCAAAGACATTACACATGTTACCAAACAATTTTAAAATAAGCCCAGTGAAATATGCTCATAAAAACGTTACAAATTTCGATATTTTTTGTACCGTAAGTCGGTTTTATGGTTAAAATAACGAGAATCTCAATTTTTCTCTGTACCAATTTCGCCAAAACATATTATTTGTAAAAATAATTATCATTAATTAAAAATAATATACTTATGGTTATTCAAATTAAACATCATGGTAGTTTTCTAAAATTATAAATAAAGGATCATTCTAAAAGGCGTGTAATTCAAAGGGATATACGAGGCATGTCCGGAAAGTAAGTACCGTTTTGGAAAAACTCGCATAAAAAATGTTTTTTTTCAGAACATAATTTATTTGTACATGGAAGAGCATTTCGTAAACTATTTTTCTACGTAGTTACTACCATTGTTCAGACATTTGACACAGCGAGAAACCAACTTGTCTATACCCTCTTCAAAGAAAGATGCCGCCAGTGAAGAGAGCCACTGCTGAACACCGTTTTTTGCGTCGTCATCACTGTCAAAGCGCCTACCTCTAAAATCACGCTTCAAGTTCAAGAACAAACCCAAGTTTCATCTCCGGTCACAATTTTGTTTAGGAATCCATTGTCCTCTTCACTGTATCGGGTACGAAATTTCAAGTCACTTCGTTTAGTGGGCATCCGTAAGCATTTTCGGAACCCAACGGAACACAATTTGCGATAATTTAAGCGATTTGTGACAATCTCATGAAAAACAGATTTTTGAAATTTGTGGAAACTCATCAAAAAGCATTCTTATTGTGAACCGTATGTTTTCACGAATTTTCTCATTCACTTTTGCAACCAAACCATCATTGACAACAGAAGGTCGCCCACTCCGTGCTTCGTCATGAACATTGGTGCGTCCATCATTAAATTGTCGAACCCACTTTCTAACCATTCCATCAGTCATTACGTTTCCACCATAAATCTCTACAAGTTGACGATGAATTTCAGCTGGCTTAACTTTCTTTGCCTTCAAAAACCGTATCACAGAACGCACTTCACAGTCGGCGGGATCGGCAATCGTCTTAAACATTTTGAACGCTCACTAACACATGTAAACACAACACAATCCGGCTGTAATGGGGTCAGTGGGTAGACAATGAACCAGAGACACGTGTGCACATGCGCGGAACTGCGACACTAGCGCTGCGGTGGCGGTAGAACGAAACAGTACTTACTTTCCGGACACGCCTCGTATAAGAAAATTAGTTGATATCGTCGTCGTTCAAGCAGAAGTCACTAAGTCCACAAAATCCTTTTCAAGGGCTTTTGCAGTTAATTAGAATTTACAATTAATTAGTTCGTGATAGAAACCTGTTATCTAAACATCGGTAAATCAACCGTAGGAGCTAGAAATCTGTAAAGATTTTTTTTTACAATTTATCATAACGACTCAAAATAATTTAAGTTTAAACTGACCACATCTCGAAACTCTAGGTAGGTTTGAAGGGGTAAAAGAAACATTTACTCATAACTTAGACTGCGTGTTTTAAAAACAATATGCAAGAATTTATTATGAATTTTCTTGTATAATTTTTTTTAAAGAAGATTAAGTCTAAAACTTCTGATTAGATTAAAAATTATTTCAATATTTATGACGTTTTAATAATGGTATTATGGTATTTTATAATGGTAACCGAGAGAAGGTTAGAATACGTCCATAGATTATTTTGGTTTCCTGACGTCGGTCGTGAAGTATACAATGCTGCATACCATTCATGAATGCAACGAACTGAGAAAGTGCAAAGTTCCTATATAGGAACACATCTGAAATCCAACTATCTTGCTCTTGGATGTAAAATGCGCCTCTCCATTTTAATTAGATATTTATACTTTGATGTTTTAATATTTTCGATTGTCTATTCTCTCTTTTATGCTATAAAAAATAATTTTATAAAAGTCAACGCGTGAGTCATTTTAAAAGCCTTCGTGGGACAGTGTCTGACCTGTGGGTCACAGGTTTGCCACCACTGATAAGGCAATAAACAGAACAACTGCAAGACTACTAAAAAACGCCTTAAATGTCTTTCACAATTTGAATATTAATAATACTTTCTTTAATAAAAATACTTAAAAATATAAATTAATTAATTTTATTGGATTAATTAACCAAAATAAACTAATATTTTAATAGAAATTGCATCTAAATATCATCTCACTTTATAATAAAACACAAAATTTTAAGTATACATACGAGTTGGTGGGAAGGCAGAGACAACTACTACCAAAACCAAGAAAATACACAATGTCTTCATGTTGCCTATAGGATTCGCCGAATGTCTATAGAATGCCCCGAATAAGGTTCAAATGTCTTTATATATACTTTAGACAAGACAAAACATCTCGCGATACGTTTTTTATTCCTCAATAAAATTCCTGTATTTTCTTAAATTAAGATTCCATTTCTTCTTTCAGCGAAATAACATCAGGCTTCATAAAGATTTTCACGGCGAAAGAATAATAATGCTATAGAAATTTTCTCAATCACAATTCCAGCACTGATAAAGCATGCTGTAAAATAAAGAGGGCATAAAGTCTCTGATTTATGAGTCATTTAAGGAATTTTAAATAACAAGTCTTACAGTAATTCTATAAATAAAACTGCAAAAACTAGTAAAATTGCTATTTTACAATTAGATATCAATCATAAAAGTAGTGTATAATATATAAATGTAATAAATCTTTTTCTTTGCGGTTCCAGCTGTTCAATGTCTATGTTAAAGTCTGATTTTACTTCAATCTTCATTTTACTACTTTGTTTTGATTACAGAAGTAGCAAAGATTATCTATGGCTAAGAAAAACCATGGCGAGACTTAAACATTTCCTTTGATTCAATTTTGATTGAATGTAAGGAATTATAAAGAAAACTTTATTTTTTGGTATTTTGCCGAAGTTTAAAAATCTTTAATATTTATGTGAAAAAAGTTTCTAAAAGAGATTTAAAAGTTTCTAAAATATATTTTTTTATATTTTCTCTAAATAAAAATAAGAAAAAACGAAAAAAAATGATTTTTTCGGAATTTTACTTTACAGTTATCTTAATCTTCATGTTTTGAGCATAATTTAATAAAAATGTATCGAAATCTACGCTTTTAAATTCATTTTGGCGTTTAAGAGCTAGTTTGCTAAAAAAAAACTACGAATGTAGAGAAATATCGTAGAAACATTATGCAATATCTTTGTATAACTAAGATAATAAAAAATAAAACTATCCCTTACAATTATAGTTAACTTCGTCTGCCGACATAGAAAGCGCTTTCTGGTTCACTTACTCTTTTATAAATGTTAATTGCTATTAGTAATTATAATATAGAAAAACAGAATATTTATAAGAGATCAGAATAATAATGTGAAACTCCAGAAAGTTAGAGTCCTTAAGTATTATATTTAGTCAAGCAAAACTTAAGAATTATGATTTGGGAAACATTTATTAGAACGGTACAGTAATCATTTGACTACTTTTCCAACATATTCGATCTTGGAATTCAAACACTTGCCATACTGTTAGATCAAGTTTTGAATTCCCGCACTTAGTATTTAGGAAAATCTTAGATTAAACGCTTTATTCAGTATAATTCGCTATATTAACAGATATTCGAAGTGGGGTTCGTGATGGTTTCTTACCAAGAATGCTCTCACAGACAGTCAAAACAAATTTGAAAAAGAGGACGGAAATCGAAACGGACCTATTTCAAAAACTGCAACAGCTGCGCCTGAAAGCAAAATTTAACCATATATTCGTATATCTGTAATATAAAATAGAAAATGCATTTGTCTGTCTGACGATTGATCGGTCGCAAGAACTCCTCCTAAACGGTGAATGGTAGCAGCATCAAATTTGCACACGATTTCTGGGGTACATTTCTAGGTCAACTGTGCTATTCTCAACTTTCAGAATTAAGATATTTAGTTTAATAACGACAATTAAACTATTTTTAGACGTTTCTCACCAATAACTTCTAAGGTGTTTATCGCACGAAAATTATTTTTACACCATCTAAAAGAGCAAAAAAATGTATTTTTAATGGTACCAATTTAATGGTAGTACAATGTTTACTCCACCTTTGATCAACATTTCAAAATTTATTTTAATCGTAATTTCTAACAATGATTTCCATTGTTATAAAATTTAATTCAAACCAATTTATTGTTTTATCAAATCCTTCAATCACTTTACTACTGTTAAATTTATGATAAGAAAGTATTGACTTCAAAGCAGGCCTTTTAAACTCGCTTTCACTTCGCCATGACCCGGACACTGGGGACGGGGGAGACCCATGACCCGGGGTGTTGAGGACAAAAGATTTAATACTTACAGTAATTAATTGTCAAAATAACTTATAAAAATTCCAACAGCTGTCAAATAATCATGTCATCACTTAAACTAATTTAAATGTTATTCAAAACTGACTTCTTAAAGCAAGGAGTTTTTTTCTAATTTCTTCCACAAATTGAAGTTGATTTTGAACTTGTTCTTCGTATTTGGTTATTGATAGACTGAAAGTAGAAAAAAATTCCTGTTTTAAGAAGTCAGTTTTGAAAAGTAGTTAAGTAAGTTAGATTGATAACATGAGCTGTTAACTCTTTATAAGGCCATGGTAAGAATAATTACCACCAAATTCATTAATTTTTAAATGCGTTGCATAAGTTCTCACCAATTTTGTCGATGAAACAAAAACTGAGATGTTGCAATTTCTTTTCTCAAACCATAACGAAGTGCCTGGACTTAATAATTAATTATGAATTAGCAAAATTTATTAACAAAAATTATTGTCATCGAATAAGCATAGTGAATTTCTTTCCTTAAATGAATCTCAATCCCAAAGCATTTTTATCATAACACTACTAGAAAAAAGTGGCCCTAGACAGGGTTAAACAGTAACGTAGTTAGTGATGGCCTGAGATTATCTGACAGTTATTGCAATTTTTGCTATTTAAGTTATTTGGACAATAATTATTGTGAGTATTACATCTTTTTATTTTAATGTTACGTGTTAAACTGACGAATAAAATTATAGATTTTAACTTATCACTGCATTCATTTTTATATCTTTCTATAAAATTTTAGTAAACTTTTAATCGGCGATTGTGAACATACATTAATCGTCGTATGGTGTTTCTATAAAGCAACAACACAGAATTAGTGCAAAAATTCATAATTTTATGCTTTCTTTTTCCCTAAAGCCATAACTGACTAAGGGTATAATGTTCTTATTCTAAGTAAAAATGTCCATAGGAGCATATATAAAGTAGTTTTAACACATTAGTAACCATATATATTTTCTAAAAAAATCTAAAAAGTGTCAATTTTTGTAGCTTTTTTCAAATTTTAGGGCTTTACCGGCACGCTTCCGCTTAAATTTCGACTGCTGAAACTTCATAAACGCGCTGTTAGGACCAAAAGGAATGTATAATGTACCATTTTTACGTAGAACTACGTTCCTCCCGTTGATATCAGGAAGGAAATTGATTCACACGCCAAAACGCCACAAAAAACGTTCTATGGGAGATCCTCTATATCTCGGTAACTGCATATGTTAAAAACATAACTAATGTCTTATTACAGAGATAAAGGGTAACTACAGAAGTTACAAAAAGAAATTGAAAATCGGAATTGTAGTTCAGCGACTGGTGAGTCGCAAATTGGGCAAAAGAGTTGTTGCCAAAGTTAGGCGGCCTTGTCAAAAGAGAAATGAGAGTAACTTCGAGAAACAAAAGAATATCGCGAATAACTTCGAGAAACAAAAGAGTATCTCCAGTAACAAAGAGAATCCGAGAAACTTCAAGAAATGAAAGGGAATCGCGAGAAACTTCGAAAAACAAAAGAGTCACGCGAGTCAAGTAGTCCTACGCCTTTAACATCAGCGGCTGTTTGAAAAAGACAGCCTCCCGTCTTTTTTTTTTTTTTTAACAAAAAGCTGTTTTTGAGACACGCTATCCTATGTTGCACGTTAATTCATACGTGGGGGGTCAAACGTCATCCCGATGGTGGAGTGTGGAGCTCCTCCTCGCTTCCCCCCCGCCCGCCGCCAGCTCAGGTGTTTATCATCTGACCTCGGTTCAAAATTAAGAGTTCCGTTCCAAATTAGTGCTTGTGTTCGTTCGAAACAGACGTTAATACAACCAACCAATCAATCTCATTTGTATCTGTTTCTATTTTTCGAGTTGAATGATATAAAGGCGGTTTGAATTTTACAAGAAGATAAGATAATAATCACAGAGATGAATAAAAACACTGATACATTATTGTCAACTTAAATCTGCAAAATCAAATCAAATCAATTTCAAACTAAATCTGCGTTCCGATAAATGTCTTAGGGTAAATCCAAATTTAGTGTTTTTTATTTGGACTTTTCCTATCTTTTGATTCGACAGCTTTGTTTCTAAAATAGAAAATTTTCCGTTGGTTCAAAATGAATGAAAACACAGAAACAGTCGTAACCCTGCGGAAACTTTATTTTGAGCCATCGGAATACAAGTAACTTAAATTTCGTTAACAACTTATTGTACAATTTAATTCTTCTCAGGAACTGCTGGCATACTTAACCTGAAAAAAAAGAAATTTAAATATTAATATAAATTTGCAGAAAGCAACATAAATTTTTCTTTCACAAGATCTAAGCACAAAAACCTTCTTCGCACTCCAATCTGTGCATATAAATCGAAAAATAAAATAAGAAAATTAAGCATACGAGTATGAAAAATGGCAAAAGCGTAAGTTAAATGATTTTTTGTAAAATTTTGAAAAAATGCTTCGGTAGTAGTGTGTTTTATTGTAAACGGAGTAAGCTATTGTAGAAGTCGGTAAGAACTCTAATCCACTGAAACCTTATTCAGCATTAGTTCGAAAAAGTCGCCCACATCTAGCCTTACCCTCAGAGCAAGATTTGCCCTATAGAGATATGGTAATACAAAAGACATGACAAATGATTAAAATTAATCATATTCATATTTATCACCTGTTCATTTCATTTTTTTATATTACGAACTTATTTTTATTATTACTACTTAATAATCTTCTTCTTTTTATGTAATTCTTCGTTTCGAAATAACTTTCTGTTTGCATGAAAATTTAATTTTTTCCCGTCCACATGGATTTCTTTGCTCCACATTAACCTTTGAAGCTTGTTTTAGGACATTTTAGACATTCTTGAAAGTATAATTTAATGATCAATGCTTTCATGAAACAGAATTCAATTAGATGTGTTCTTATATAAAAAAAGAAATAATAAAAATAGTAATATAATATATATATATATAAATAATAATGTAATATATATATAAATAATATAATATTTTCTTATATAAAAAAAGAAATCGATCTAAGAACGTCCCGTCCTCAGAGGTCTAATATCTGCGTGTCAGTATTTCTGCTTTGTAAATGAGAGAATACAGGAACCTGAATAAATTCGGACGACGATTCGGCGTATGCAGAGAATTGGTGCAAAATAAACCAAATGAGGCTCAAACATGATGTAGTTTCTATGGGTTGAATTATTGGATTGTAAGGTTTCACTGAGATATTGTTAATGTCTTCTGAACAAAATTCGAAATTCTTACACCCGCTAATAAAAAATAGTAGTTTTTTCATTCAAATATTTGATGTTATAACTAATAGTATCAAGAATTAACTGTGGACAGATAACATTCTATGCTGCTATGTTTAATAGTTTTTATAATACTGGGTGAGTGCAAATTCTTTCCCTGATTACAAAAATTTACTGTGCAAAGCTATTATACTTTGATATATACTTATTTTTGTAAATTGTAAATACAGTAATTGATCTTGTAATAATTAAATGGATAATGGCAATTCTCAACACCCAAATCGTATGATCATGTGGCAGAAAATACTTTTATTCTGGTAGCAAACCATACGTTAAAATTTTAGGATCGCTGCCATCTAATAGATGGTTGTCAAGCTCCGGAAAAAGCCCCAAATCTCGTGGATGGCTCAACGTCAAGAAGTAAACCTGACGGTGGAAATAACCTTTGTAGGATATTAGTGGATTCGATACTTATTGTTTATCCCTTCACGTATTCATAATGAATTTAACGACATCATAATATTTAAATAAGTTATAGTAAATTTGTTTTTCCCACCAAATTTACAACGGTGCACTGACCTTAAGAATCATCGGGGCATTCTTCTGGTTTGATGCAATCAGATTCATAATCCTGGTATCTGGTAAGGACGTAACCTTCCTTGCACTTGCATCCATAATTCAATTTCAGCGTGCAGAAATTTGGTGGATTTTTAAGACAGGAGGGTGGACAATCACCGTAGGAACCGAACTCTTTATTTGGTGGGCAGTCGTGCTCTAAAAAGGCGTAGAAAAGAAATTCGAAATATCAAAATATTTCAATACATCAATTTGTTTTTGACCCTTTGCATTCCAAATAGTTTGATACTTAATATTACCATAATCTTTACTTATATAACTGATTTGCAGTTTTTTTCAGTTTTCAAATTTTACAACTTCTTCGACTTTATGCATTGCATTTTCATAATTAAAGATTTCATTAAGGTGTGATAACATCGAAACTTACTTATTTAATAAAAATTATTGATTTTTGGATTTTCATTTGGAAATATTTCAATTGGAATATATTTTTCTAAATTAGAATGAAGTCAATACACGCCGAAGCAATATGCTTCAAATACGTTGCGCAAATTTGATAATGGAGCCAATTTTGAATCTTGCATGCAGATTAGCTTTTACTTCACAGCATAGCGTAAAGAAAGTGCTTTTAGATTACAAATGGCATGTGCCTTTGCATTCGTCCTGTGACTGAGATGCCATGTGAATTGATTCCAGTAGGGTATAAATCCTCTAAACGTAGAAAAGTATAAACACTCTATAGTCCGACAAACCATCGCTTTTAAATATTGTGTATGTAAAATTTAAACTGTGAACAGTGACATAAGAAGTAGGAATAAAATTACTTCAAGAATTTGATCAATGCAGCTGTCTTTGGAGTGAAAACGGTTAATTACTTAAAATGCATGATTACAGATTCTAATTCTAAAATTTGCATTCACTGTAACTCTTACTTATTATATAAGATTGTAAATGAATCTCAATGGCGGCAAAGCCACTGAGATTAATATAACAAATATAAAAATGAAATTAATAACTATAGTACTATTAACGGATATTTGTTAAATCACCTTTAAAAATCATTATTTAATTAAAAACCATCTTTATTCTAATAGATAGTCATGAATAAAACAGTTTAAAAAGAAAACAATCATCGAATGGATCATTGAATTGCAATCATTACAAATTATGCAAAATTTATAGCTTGGAATGGGCAGCCATTAATAATAAGAAACGAAAAGACTGCAATCTTACTATAAATAGGAAAATTCAATTTCTAGTTTCAGAAAGCAATACAATTTTGAAATTTCAATAGTATTCCACTATTCCATTAAAGTTGGTAATATTTTGAAAGAATTATACCAAACGCATTGCACATGGTACCAAATAATTTAAAAATTAGCCCTGTGTAATGCGTTTATAAAAGGTAATCAATTTCGATGTCTTTTTATACAGAGGCAGTCGATTTTACACGGATGAAAAGATGAGATTCTAAATTTTTCGCTCCATGTATTTTGTCAAAATATTATTTCTGAACATAAATATACTTCTGGATAGACAAACTTGACCACTTGGTAGTTTTTTTCTGAAAATGAAAATAAAGGGTTATTCTGAAGTGGACATAATTCAAAGGGATATGAAAAAACTTAGTTGATTTTAATTTTTAAAATCATTCACAATAAAGGAGAATCAAGTATGAAGGGATAAAAAAGCATTTACATTTAAATTAGAATGGGTACTTTTTTGGTAAGATGCAGGAATTTCCTGTACAGATTTTTTTAGGAAGATCGTTATTAAGTCTAAATCTTCTGAATAGAAAATAAAATAATTCTAAGGATTCGCTTTCTTATTCTCTGAAATGGCTGATTTATCTCAGCTTAATACGGGATTGACAATATTAAGCTTTGATATCATAGTTTCTGACTGACTGAAGAAACGCTATGTTATTATTGCATCAACTGCCTTCCTTCTTTCTTCAATTCTATTGTACTGAATTTTGTCAGTACACGAGATTGTACCTGTATTCTGTTTGATTTAAATGTTAAATAGCACCTGTGTATGTGATTTAAAATAAATTTAATGCTTGATTTAAAGCTTTTGTTTATCTTTTTCATCATGGTAATGATGATTATCTTCATTCGCAGAAATTTGTGGTTGAAGTTCGGCCAAGTGAAGGTTACAATACATGCAGAGGTTATTTCACTAACTCTTGGCGATTTCTATTTAAATTCGACGATAAAAGAATAATTTAGAAATTTGAATATCACTTCGCTATTTCTATCTATTGAAAAGGCAAAGGTTTAGGCAGAAAATATTAGGAATATCCTTGCTTCAAGCTTCAAATTGTAAGAAAGAACTTCTGTAACTTCTCGTAAACATTATTTTTAAAAAATATTAAACAAAAAAATTAAAGACCTTAGATATTTTATTTGTTTAATTAACTTAAATATAGTAACATTTTCTAGAAATTTTTAATTATTATATCGTAAATAATTATTCAAGAATAGCATACCAGACTGAGCAAATGCAGCACTGACCAAAACCACGATAAACGCTAAACACAACGCCTTCATCTTGTCTAAGATAAACTCTCAAAATGCCAACTGCTAGAACAACCTTTCAAATGCCTTTATATACAAAGCGAGCATGCCACAATGCATAGTTAATTGCTCAATAAAATTCCGAAATTTCTTTTTGTCTCATTCTCTGAATAAAAATTGCTTTTCTTCGAAAAGGCTTCATAAAAGCGTTTTCACGATTTTTAGAATACACAACAGCTGCAGAAATTGTGGAAATAACATTTTTAACATTGACAAAGAGCGCAATAGAAAAAGTCTGTTCTGTCTGAATGAAATTTCAAATTTATGAGCAATTTAAATGAACTTTAAATAAAGGAATTTTTCACAGTTCAGAAATAAAATTTGATAAATCGGATGGATGATTGTTTCACAACGTTTGCTATCTGAACCGCAAATGTAATAATACATATAAATACGCAATTCTTTTGAATTCTAGGTAATCGCTTTATTCCAGAAGAAAATATTCCTAATGACGAAACTCGAAGAAATAAAAACTTTCTGTGAATTTATTTTATTTATTATAAATTAAATTTTCATTTTATTTTTTTCTCTTTCTATTATTTTTCTTTCCAGTAATTTTCTTATTTATTTAATATTCAGTCCAGCTCAAATCATAAAAAAAAATTTCTCTCCTCTACTTTCTCGTCAACTTACAAAATCCGCAAATTTGTGTGTGTGTGTTTATCTTTGTAGTAAACGAAAAGAACCGAGTAATCAGTTTAGAACTCTTTCGTTCACAAATTATTTAAAAATTTGATTTAAAATTTTTTCCTGGATTTTGACTTTAAATTTTCCGTTTAGAATTATAGGGGAAAGTGCGGTAAACCAGGTAGCTAAAACGCGAAGGACTGTTGGAGCTACACTATTCCACATAGAGTTTATAGAATTTTATTAAAATATTCATTATGTATCGGAGTATAATATATCATCCGTAAAAGTTGTAGTTTTATTACTATTTTATCAATGATTTTTTTATTAAAAAAAGTCAAGCCATCTGATTTTACCCCACTAGTTGGGTAAAACCGGGTACCGGGTATACATGTTAACTTTTTTGGAAATAACCTTACAAAAATCACATGTAAAGGAGTTCTCTTCTTCCTCCGTGCCACTGTAGCTTTCGTGGGCCCTAAGACAGTTTCTACGTTGGACCCATCCCTCGTATTTATTTAAATTATAAAATAGGTCATTAAATTATAAATTATCAACGTCTGATTTGTTTTTATTATCATCAGTGGAAGAATCATCGATACTATCTGACCCGGTCTTGTGCCACTTTGCGTACCCGGTTTTACCCCGATTGCAGAGGTTATAAAAAAGAAATAGAAACACGCAATTATTAAACTAAATTCTCATTGTTTGACGGGGTATAAATCTTTAGTAAACATATAATAATCAGTGCTAAATATAGTTTTTGTAACTGTAATGTATATTAAATAAGGATAGTTTAAAAACCAACGAACATTAGCGAGTTGACGTTTTAAAACAAATACACCTTCACAGAAAAGGTGAATTCAATAGCAACAACACGTCCACTATGATCATTCCTTCTTCTTGACTAGTGGAGTATAATTCAGAATTTGTCCGCTACAAAGGAACATTCATTGCGCCATAATCACGGTAACCGGTTCTAACCAACTCTCCCCTATGTATCATTTCGTTAGATCTATTTGCAGAAAAATTACTGATTTTGACAAAAAAAATACTAGGGATTATCCTTGCGTCGGCGCCATGTGGCAAGACAGAGCAGAATTGGCTCATTTGTAAATTAAGAATGCGAATTTCGGTTACCTTCTGTTCAATACAAATAATGCATTTCAAATGTACATCTTGAAAACTGCGATCGTGGCTAGCAACGGGCGATTCTGGTTGCATACTTCTATTGTGTTAACATTTGTTAAATCGTCTTGTTGAATGTTCGAACGTCGTAAATAAATTTGATTTCGTGCTATTTCAAAGTCTCAATCATTTTAAATCACCCACCTTATCAAAAATTGTGCAGATAAATATATATGTTATGAAAAATTATTACTGTAATTTTGCTTGTTAAACTTTTGTAGAGAATCATGTAAATCACACTATCAAGCATAATTCTAGTTTAATGATAACGGAAATTTCTACAATAAAATTATATTTCTCTCTAAGCAATTTATAGTTCAGCATTCATAAGTTTATTCCATTGTTGATGAAAGTAGAGACGAAAATGTAAATTAATCCCAAAATGTGCTCAACTGTGAAAAACATTTCCCTCTAAGCATAATCTAATTTTGAGCACCTCGTAAATTTTCATATTTACACAGGAAAATACAAGGCAGGTGCAACTGAGAACCAGAGGTAACTGAGCCATTTCGAAAGAAAGTTATCACAGAATATCGCATGAATGATTGCCAGACGACAAAATCTGTTTAATTTATTCGTGTGATTGTGGTTATTTAGTTCAGATGTTACTCACGATAAGTTAAAATTGAGACTATTCATTTTAAAGTGCCCTTACCCTTACTTAAAAAAATCCATGATATACATGGGACTGCCTCAGTAATAGCGATTTTGAACAGTAGCATCTTCTACTCCTTTCCCCAATTGGAAAACAAGAGCGGGCAGGCTTCTCCTGCCTTGAAATCTTTCCTTTTCTGATATGTAGATTTCATTTACCTGTGTGATGTCAGATGGACATTACGAACCCTTAATATTTTTGTAACCCTAGACCCCAATCGTATATGTAAATGTAACTAATCACCGCGTCATGAAATTCATAATTTAGCTTCTTCTTTCTTCATTTTAGTAGGTAGCCTCTTCAAAATTTTTCTTCGTGCGATTTCAAGGAATGTTTATAATATTAACAGCAGATGTTTATATACCTTAAAACCAGATTTTTCTCATTCGTATGTTTTTTTCCGTACAATTTACAGATGTGAAGCAGTTTTGAATTTTGCAAGAAGAAAAAGAGATGGCCACAGAGACGAATATCAAAATCGAAACATTAAATTTATGCATAACTGCATACTTACTGCAGTTATGTATTTTATGCAGTAAATTAATGAATAACAGCATTAATTTTTGCATAAAATGCAATCGTATATAAATCTGTGTTTTGATAAGTGTCTTTCGGTTCATACACAATTAGTCATTTTTTTTATTTGGATTTTTCCTGCCTTTGCGTCCGCGAGGTTTTTTCTAAAATGTAAAAATTTAGGTTGGTTGTAAATGGATGAAAAAATAGGAACATTCATAACAGCGGAAATTTTATTTTCAGTCATCCGATTACAAAGAGCATAATTTTCATTAACAATATTATTGTACAATTTAGCTTTTCTCAGGAACTGTTGGTATACTTAACCTGGAAAAAAGAAAGTAAATTTACTACAAATTTAAAGAAATCAGAATAAATTCAGAATTTAATTGTGGATTAATTTCTCTCACAAATTATATATGCCAGAGATTCTTATATCTTTCCCATTTGGGCTACAAATATTTTCTTCTACTTCATCTATGCACGAAAAAGTTTGGAATCTGTGAAGTGTACTTATAAGTTGAAAAATAAAATAAGAAAATGAAGTATCTGATAATGAAAAACAGTAAAAAAGTTAGTTTAATGCTTTTATTTGTATATTCACCTCTGAAGTTAGTAAGAAGCCCTTTCATTTATTCTTTCGATTAGGGACTATTCTGTAATTAACTTCTTAAAGCAGAGACTTTTAACATTTTAGCATTTAATTTTCGCGTCGATTTTTGTTAGATCACTCTCCCCCTTCCTATGAATTCTGAAATTTTAAATATCTGATATCGAAATACATTTTTTTTACTAACAGAATTATTTGTCCACTTTTAAAACTGTATGTTACTTTTATATCAACAGAATGTACAGAGTGCCCATTAAAGTCTCTTAACACCCTTTTAACTAACGAATGACTGCAGCTATCTTCATAAGACTGGTGTCTAGGCATAGTAAATTCACTATGCGCTACTGGATGGAACCAATTACAGCGCCACCTGGTGGAAAACGGTAGATTTAGCGTTATTATCTCTAAAACGGTACGAGATAGAGGAAAGAAGTGAACCACAAAGAGTAGAGTGTAGAACATCTACAAAGTGTAGAGCGCTTTTTTCTGCTAACATCTGGCGAATAAACGTTAAAATAGGCAGTTATCCCCCAAAAAGCACTAATCGCAAATCAAAAAAGTCTTTTCTATAGGATTAAATATATTGTTTTATAAAGCAAAAAATGAGTGACGACTCTTGAAGCTCCCCTGACTTCGACTCTTGACTAGCGTTCCACGGCCCACTAATACGCTGTCCGAGGCCCACAAGTGGGCCGCGGCCCATAGGTTGGGAACCGCTGCTTTAGGTGATTCTTCGGTTTCAGAAAAAAAATTGAGCTCTGTTATAAAATATTGGAAAAATCGGTTATGAAATTAGTTACTGATTTTAAACTATTCAAGCAGTGCGACCAGTTATTAGCAAGAACAGAAATAAATCTCTTACGAGTAAACCGGTGAGAAGTTTTCGCACATTCTTTCTTTGCACCATACAGGATCACACAAATTCTCTGATGGTTAAATTTTTCTTTTCACTTAAAGTTTAAATGAATAATGTCTTTTAACGTAAACTGAGTAAACTAATCTAGAAGTCGGTAAAAATTTATATCCATCCATGCCTTATTAATTGCTGTAGGCTCTGTATCAGCTGAGAAAAAGGGATGCTGACAACAGGAATAATGCATAGGATAAGATTCAGTATTACTGACATTCACACGTGTCTTTTTTAAATGTAAATGCCATTGCGGACAATTCTTCAAAAGAAGAAAAGATGATGTCAAAGACCAGCCATAATGTATGGAAGAAAGCACTAATTTTAGTATTGCTCTTGTTTAATTTTATACTGTACTGTGCCACGATATATATCTGAGTTTCGATCAAATGTCTTTAGGTTCCTTTAAATTTAACCTTTGTTAATTTGACCTTCCTCTTTTAGTTTTTAGGCCAGTCCTTGAATCCAGACGGTTTCTCATGAAAGAAATCTTTAATCAGAATGTGTAAATTGCATTAGTGCGACATATTTGCCTCCATCTTAATCTTTAATCCCCGAGCAAGATTTTCTATTTAGTAAGACAGATGATAACACACTAAAGCTATGGCAAATGTTAGGAAGAAGTTATTAAAATTTTGTCATAAATCTTGTTTATTTATTTATTTATATTACAAACTTCTTTATATTTATAGTACATTATAATCTTGCTATTTTTATTTTATTTTTATTCGTGAAACGAATTTCGGTGTGTATAAATTTTTAATTTTTTCCTCTCTACTTGGATATTTTTGCTCCACATTAACCTTTGAGTGTAACATGCTTGTTACAGGGCATTTTAGCCGTTCTTGGGTGAATGAATAAATTAATGATCTATGCTTTCTTCCAACAAAATTCAATTCTGTGATATATCGTATATAAGGAATCGGCCTAAGAGTCCCACCCCCCACACACAAAGTCTAATACATGGGAGTCAGTATTTCTCCTTTATAAATGGGAGGTTCTGGGTTCCTGCATAAATTCTGCCAAAGATTCATGGTATGCACAGGAATGGTGCCCAATAAACCAACTTAGGCTGAAACATCATTACGTAGGTGTGGATTTAATTATTGCAGTATAAGGTTCCACTGAGATGTCGCCATTGTCATCCGAACACGATTCAGAATTCGTAACCCCCTCCTCGCTCGTGATGAATAATCAATGGCGAATCCAGGGAGGGGGGCTATCGGGCTGCGGCCCCCCCCCCCCCAGAGCTAAGCCAGGAATCTCGATTTTATTTAAAAATCACTTCAACTGTTTGTTCTTAATTTCCCTTTTTTAAAAAAACATATTATAAAAACGTGACAACATTGTTTTCTGGCTTGACAGGCTCGAAAATTTTCCTACTTCTCTAGTCATTCCACTTGTACTTGTAGCGTTGACGTGGTCGAAGACATTTTTTGGCTAGATACTTCATTGCATTTTTTATTAAATTATCACAAGTATTGTAGCGTTTTTTATTGTTCTTATTGTCAGGTGAGTAAAGTCTGTAAAGTTAGTGTTTTGGATTGCATAAGCCGTGAGGTTTGAGGTTCGTCACGACTACAAAATTTTAATGACCTCAGCCCCTCCCAGACCCAAATCCTGGATTCGCCACTGTGAAAAATAGTTATTTTTATCAAATATTCGAAGTCGTATTAGTGTCGAGAGTTAATTGTAGACGGTTAAAATTCAATAACATTAGGTAATAAAAATATTCATAATACAGAGTGATCAAAAAACCTTCCCCGGCTTACAAAATTTCATTGAGTTAAAACTATTATACTTAGACATATGCTTATTTTTATAAATTGTAAATACCTTAAAATATTCATTGAATATCTAAAAAGACAAAAAATAAGGATTGAATGTCTTTAAAGATAAAATAAAAAAATAATAGAAGCAATTTAATTGGTGTTAAAAAATGCGAACAGATTATTGTAAACACACGATTTTTACCTTTAATTTGAATTATCTCAAAATGGTATTTTTGAAACTGCGTGTACCTTTTTCTCAAAATCTACTTTACATATACTCTTGACATTTTTACCACCTATTCTATACATACAAATGTACATACTGATGTGAAATGTTTTTCTGATTTTCCAAAAATATTTCTTAATAATGCTCATCTCATGTTAGAAAACTGCATTTTTTGAAAAATTCATACATTCAATTAAAAAAATTTAAAAAACCCAAGCTATATTTGTGAAAGATTTTCGCCTCATTATAGAGGTAAATGTCTACTTAAACTGTATAAAAAATTTCAAACATGAATCTATAAAAGATTGTGAGAAAACTACATAGAAAATGTTCAATTTAACATTGGTTTATAGGGATACTGACTACCCTTAAAATATTCATAATAAAGAGAGAGCAAAAAGCCTTTTGACTGATTACAAAATTTCATTGAGTTAAAGCTATTATACTTAGACATATGCTTATTTTTATAAATTGTAAATACCTTTGTTAGACTTGTAATAAGGACAAATACATGACTGAGTACCGCAAACCTATATGGGATTGGTTCATGACTACTTTATTGGACTCGACATTTTTACTATTATTATTACCCACTTTTTTAGTAGTTGAAAAGCTTTAAATTCTTTATCAGTTGCTTCAACAGGATGCGGGAAGAGAATCTTTTAAGCAGATGAATTTACATTTTACGTCACAACTGCAAGAAATACAATTAAACACGATGGGCCATTTATCGTATTATTCTATATTAGTTTTTACTCGCATTTCTCGATGAATTCCCAGCCGAAAGCCTTATCCTCTTAATTTCATATCTTAGGATGGATAGATTCGACATGTTAGTTCCTAGATCGCCTGATCTACACTATCTCATTATTTTTCTGCGGGACAATTAAAAAATTACTTGAATCAGATGCCTACGGGTTTCGCTGAAATTCTTATTGTACATCTTTGGTCGTCATATCATCTAATGTATGTCAAGAACCCAGTGTTTACCAGTCTATATATCAATAATTAATGGGCTGATAACGTACATTTATCACATTAATGTTTACAGGTTTCCATACTATCGATAAATCGCTACATGCGCAGTGCAAAAATCGTTCGAAATGCCCTGACAGGCAGACCGTTGGACCTATAGCTACCAAATTTGGTACATAGATTCTTCGTGATAGCAAGTGCTCACTAAAGAAGTTTTTCAAAATTTTAATTATATTTTTAATTAATTGAAAATTAATCGAAATTTTGACGTTTTTCCTCGATAACTCCAGAGCATATTACTGCACTAAAGTCATTTTTACCACTTTCAAATTCAAAAAATTAGTTTTTCAATTATTTTATTAATCAGCATTTTTTTTCATTCATTTCAATAAATTTCCAAAATCCGCTCAAACAAATTTTTAATCATGCTTTTTCTTTTTATTTAACCGCGTGCAACAGGATGGGTAGACTATGAATAATCAATATGAATATTTTAATAGATCTCGTGCGACTAAGCAAAATATAAATATTAGACATTTCAGTTTATTTCTAAACAAAGCAGTCTTTCCCACAGCTTTTTGCGCCATGCCTCACCTAAGCCTTTCTGAAATTCTTATGCCCCCTATGTAGCATATACATAACTTTTAATATTCAAAAATTGAATTGTTCACTGAAGAAACTTAAGTGATTGGTTTTAGGAAGAAATCTCCAGGATATCGTTGAGAAATAAAGAAAGTTAATTTTCAGAACATATAAATGGAATTCAGATACTAATAATTTTTCGTAATATCGCCATTTTTTTAAGTGTTGAGGTTATGAAAAACTATATATATATATATATATATATATATATATATATGAAAATTATTCAACGAATAAATCCTAAAGAGAAATGTGCCGTTTCGATCTGCCAATTTATATACATAGGTTAAATCAAAGTAGACAGTTGCTTTTAAACTCAACACGAATCCATTTCTAATAACTCCCTTAACAATCAAATTGTTCCTTGTAGGACGCGGGCCTCACATTGGAAAACATTGCTTTGGCGTATTTCATAACATTGGATGTTTTTCTGACACCATAGGTTTTTAGGCTGCCATTCTTTCTCTGAATTTCAACATGCATCTTGCAAAAATATTTCAAAACGCTTTATAGGGCAGACCATTGGACTTAGAGATGCCGATTTTCACACGTAGTACTTTTAGAATATTAAAGCATTGTTCCAACAGCGAGTGGCTTGGACAAACCTCGAGTCGCTCGAGGTTCGTACTTGTGGACTGTGGTCGGTGGAATTGGAACAGTCGCGCCGTTCCTACGGCGCGTGGCTTTGCAAATATCTCGGTAGCGCTCGAGTGAACGGATGCAATGTCCATTGATGCGCGAGCGGGAAACTCACAACGCAGGAAACCACAGATGCACTTACAAGCCCACGACCCACATCGATTCTTCCCGTTCCAACGACAGGCAATAACGCGAACCGTGGACGAAACTCGTGGAAAGACAGGCCGTTGGAACGCAGCTTAAGTGCTCACTAAGGAGAAGTTTTAACTGCGTTATGTAAAAATAGTTATCCGCAGAATGTAATAGCTGATTTAATCAAACCAGACGAAAACAATACTGTCGAATCAAGATTAAAACATTACCTGCTACGATGTTTGGGTCTTCAGGTACGAATCCCCTTTAATTTCTTGTATTGATCTGGTATAAAGATCATTACCAAATACCTGCAAAATCTGCAACTGTTTTTCATTTTCAACTTCCAGCTGTGTTTGTAATGATATATTCTTTGATGATAGCCTGATCAAGTGGTAACGAGATCTTGTAAATAAATTCACATAGTCCATTCTAGATCAAAATCAATGAAGACTGTTCTCAGCAGTCATATCGTATGATTATGTGACAGAACAGTCTCTGGCTCCAATAGACGAAACATGCGTCAAAATTATACCATAACCAACAATTTTACCATGTAATGGGAAGCTATCCTGTCCCGGGAAAAGTGCCAAGTCTTGTGAACAGTTAAAGGTTAAGAAATAAACCTGGAGATTTACAAATTCTTTGAAAAGTATTAATTGGTTTTATACTTACTATTCACCTCGTCACGTCTGCACAATGAAGTTAGAAATATCCTACATTCTAAAGCAGAGGATTTATGATAAGTATTTTTTTCCCTATCGAAAATTAAATGGTGCACTAACCTTAAATTTACTGGGGACAATCTTCGGGCTTGACGCAATCGGAATTATGATCCTTGTATTTAGTAAGAACGTAACCTTCCTTGCACTTGCATCCAAAACCTAATCTCTTTGTGCAGAATTTTGGTGGATTTTTAAGGCAGGAGGGTGGACAATCACCGAAGGTTCCAAACTCTTTATTTGCAGGACAATCGTGCGCTAGAACAACGTATCGAAATATTTCAATACAAATGAAACTTACTTTTAACTCTTTGTACTCGAAACAGTTTGGTTGTATGTTGATAAATAACACTAACATAATTTTTCTCATATATTTGAGTAGCAAATTTCTTTTTCAGTTGATAAATTTTACAACTACTTCAAACTGATATATTCTGTTTTCGTATTGAAAAATTTCATTAAGGTATAAAAGCACATAACTTCATCCTTTTAATAAAAAATATCTATTTTTGGATTTTTATTTGGTTAAATAGAATAAATATTTATAGATTAGAATGGTATCAATGCATACTAACGCAATATACGCAAATAAGGTTGAGCGAATTTCTCGTTCACGTCTATTGCGTATATTGCATGCAGATTTCGCTTCACAGCATAGCGTAAGATCGCGTACATTTAGATCATAAATGGCTTGTGCTGTTACGTTCGGCTACTGATTGCGTTGTCTTGTGAATTGAATTGAAAACAATATGAGTACGCTAAATGCAGAAAACTTTAAACACTTGAGGAGATCGACGATCCAACACTTTTAAAGACTGTATACTCAAAAGGTAATATGGATACAGTGACACAGGACATAGGAGTAAAACTCTTTCAAGTCAGGTATGCGCAGTTGTCTTTGGAGTGCAAAGGGTTGAATACTTAAACGTTATGAGAATAGATTTTGCATTCATTGGAGCTGTTACTTATTCTTATTAGCTTCTAAATGAAATTCAGAGACCGGCATCTTGTCAGAACGTCTATAAAACTGTAAAAAATCTTTAAGATAAAAGATAATGAAACGAATTTAATAACTATGGCACTTTTTATGTACGTTTCCAAAATGAATTTCAAAACTTATTATTTAATTTAAAATCATTTTAATTCGAATATATAAACATTAATAAATAAATTTGAATACAAAATGAAGATCGAATTAACCATTCAACTAAAGCCATTTAAAATTATGTAATATTTGCCTCTTGAAAAGTGCGGCCATCAATAAATAAGAAATGATAATGCAGATGCTTTTTTATATCTAAGGAAATAAATTTTAATTTATAATTTTAAATCGCAATATAATTTTGGAATTGCAATAGAATTACATTCATGGTGAAAACAGCTTGAAAATTCTAATATCAGAGACATAAAATATGTCTGAAAACAATTTTAAAATAAGCCCAGTGAAATATTCTCATAAAAACATAAAAATTTCGATATTTTTTGTACAGAAAATCGGTTTAAAATGACGAGATTCTCAATTTTTCTATGCAACAATTTTCCCAAAACATATTATTTATAAAAATAACTATCATAAGTTAAGCATAAATACTTTTTGTGAATAGCCATGAATTTGGATAGCCTACCATTAAACAACATGGTAGTTTGTCTAAAAATATAAATAAAGGGTCATTCTCTGAAAAGCGCGTAATTTAAAGGAATTTGTAAGAAAATCAGTTGATCTGGTTTTTTAAAATCATAGATAGCATATCCACAATAAAAGAGAATAAGATATGAAGGGGGGAAATAAACATATACTTATAACTTAGAGTGTGTGTTTTAAAGACAATATGCGAGATTTTTTTATGAATTTTCTTGTATAGATTCTTTTAAGAAGATTAAGCCAAAAACTTTTGATTAGAATAAAAAATAATTCTACAGAATTTGCGTTTTATTTCACCAGAAATGGCTGATTTGACTCAGCTTTATACCAAATCACGAAAATTAAGCTTGGATATCACTGTTTCTGACAAATTCAATAAACAATTTGCTACGATTGTATTGCTTTATTTCTTTCTTCGAAGCATTTTTGCATTGAATTTTGTCGATACATGAAATTGTGTCTGTATTCTGTTTGCCTCAAATCTTAGATAGCACGTAATTGTTTTAAACCAATGTTAATACTTTCAATACTTGTAATGTTTTTATAATCGTATTAATCACTATGTTCTCTGGCAGAATTTATAATCAAAGTTTAACGGAGAGAAAGTTAGAATACATCCATAGATTATTTTGGTTTCCTGATGCCGTTAAGTATACAATGTTGTATACTATTCATATATAAAATGAGCTGAAAAAGTGCAAAGTTACTAAATAAAAACACACCTGAAAACCTACTAACTTGCTATTGGATGTAATGCAGTAAAATTTTAATCGGCTGTTGTGAACATACAGAAATTGTCGTATGGTGCTTTAAAAAAGCAACAACGCGGAATTAGTAAAAATTTTCATTATTTTATGCTTTTTTTCCTCGAATAATAAGCTGCTAAGGGTACACTTAATATTTTTTTGTGATTATATTCTGAGTAAACATGTCCATAAGAACAAATATAAACCAGTTTTAACACATTACTGACCATAAAAAAATTTCTAAATAAAATTATAAACATTTTACAATTTAAGAGGTTTTTTCAATTTTTAAGGCTTTACAGGCAAACCTACTATTAACTTAGAGGGCCGAAACTTCATATACTATATATTAGGACCAAAAAGAATCGGAAAAACACTGGGGAACGATGTTTTTTTTTAAAGATTTTAGAGATATCCTAGTCTTCATAGTGGAATTCTACCGGATGCAGAATGCACTGAATAACTTTTAAATGCCTTTATATATACTTTAAACAAATGAAAGCATATCGAAATACATTATATGCCCAAAAGTATCCGGACACTTGCAGATTTTTACATTTTTCAGAATTTCTCCGGAATGGTTTAACTCACTGCCTTTAAACTTCAGACATGTAAATAATAGACAGTAACTCACATTTTAAATTGAAGATTAGGTCCCGAGGGCAGTTAGGGGACCGTCTACAAACTGATGAAGACAAAAACATTTTTGGCCCACCCCGCTCCACAGAATACTGATAACAAGATGAAACTTTCAGAAATGCTAATGTTTAATATGCATAATATTTACAGGAATTTTCGTAAATTCAGCACAAATATTTGGGAAGATATAAAGGTTTTCTTAAAAATTCTCAAATTTTCCCACCTGTGTTTTGCTTATAACATGCAGAATTTTCTGTTATATTATACGAAACTTACAGAAAAGATGACAATAGGTTAGCGAAGCATTTTTTAAAAATTTGGAAAAGAATATTTGAATATTACAAGAATTATGAGCAGTTTTAGTAAATACGGTTTTACCGCACATGCGCGAAACATAGTGCAATTTTTCTTTCACAACTTTAAAGCCAGATATATATGGCAACTTACATAAATAATTCAGTTCAATATCATTAGTATTCAGAAAGATATCGGCATTACAACGAGCAGAATTTTAGCTCCTGTCGAAGAGAAGCTAAAAGATGAGGGGTTGTACACAAATTGATATTTTTTAAACTTATATCTTTAAATAGTTATATTGAATTGTATAGTGGTTAGAATTTGCTGCATACCCATGACCACTTATCATTTACGTGCATAACTTAAATTCCAGCTAATTAGGCACTATAAATAACAAAAATTTTATTTATTTAATTATATTATTTACATGATTAATAGCACGTTACATATTACAATTTTACGGCCAAACGATATTTTTAAATATATTTCTTTTATGGCGAAACGATTTTTTTATCTAATTAATTTCTTTTCTTAAAATATTTCAATAATTCTACATATATATTTTTTATTCGTTACGAATATTAGATCTGTTCATGGGTATTCAGCAAATTCTAACCACTTTACAATTCAATATAACTATTTAAAGATACAAGTTTAAGAAATATCAATTTGTGTACAACCCCTCATCTTTTAGCTTCTCTTCGACAGGAGCTAAAATTCTGCTCGTTGTAATGCCGATATCTTTCCGAATACTAATGATATTGAACTGACTTTTTTATATAAGTTGCCCTATATATCTGGCTTTAAAGTTGTGAAAGAAAAATTGCACTGTGCTTCGCGCATGCGCAGTAAAACTGTATTTACTAAAAATGCTCATAATTTCTGTAATATTCAAATATTCTTTTCCAAATTTTTACAACATGCTTCTCTAACATATTGTCATTTTTTCGGTATGTTTCTTATACTATAACAGGAAACTCTGCATGTTATAAGCAAAAAACAGGTGGGAAAATTTGAGATTTTTTAAGAAAACCTTTATATCTTCCCAAATATTTGTGCTGAATTTACGAAAATTCCTGTAAATATTATGAATATTATACATTACCATTTCTGAAAGTTTCATCTTGTTATCAGTATTCTGTGAAGCGGGGTGGGCCAAAAATGTTTTTGTCTCCATCAGTTTGTAGACGGTCCCCTAACTGCCCTCGGGACCGAATCTTCAATGTAAAATGTGAGTTATTGTCTATTATTTACATTTCCGAAGTTAAAAGGCAGTCAGTTAAACCATTCCGGAGAAACTCTAAAAAGTGTGAAAATCTGCAAGTGTCCCGATATTTTTGGGCATATAGTGTATATTCGTTATTCTTCTTCATTTCAGTAATATTTCTTATGATAGCAAAATGCGCTGCTCAATTTTAATATTAAATATAAAGTTTAAATAAAATCAACTGCATATTTTCATGAGGAATACGAAATTGAAGTTGGCGCCGATAACTTGCAATTAGATGTTAGATTACGCCAGGGGTGTAGTGGTGGCGGAACGCGCAAGAACGGCGTTCCGGCAATGCTTTCTTTTTAAGAGAAATAAATAAGAAAAAAACTGTGAAGACTTTCTGAAAACAGCGCGATTTTCGTTGGTTAGGTTATAGCATTCCGGTACTGCTTATTTTGCGACTACACCACTGTATTGCGCGCACTGGATTACTTCACTCCATTAGGGTCATTCATATCGACAATGAACAGAACAGCTGCAAGGCTATTAAAAAAACACGTCTTAAATGTCTATCACAATTTGAAGATTAATAATACTTTCTTTAATAAAAATATTTAAAAATATAAATTAATACAGTTTATTCATTTAATTAAACAAAATAAACTAATATTTTTAATAGAAATTGCATCTAAATATCATCTCTCTTCATAATAAAACATAAAATTTTAAGTATACATACGAGCTATAGGCGGTGGGAAGGCAGCGACAGCTACTACCAAAACCAAGAAAATACACAATGTCTTCATATTGTCTACAGGATTCACCGAATATCTATAAAATACCCCGAATAACGTTCAAATATCTTTATATATACTTTAGACAAAAGAAAACAACTCGCGATACGTTCTTTATTCCTCAATAAAATTCCTGTATTTTCTTATATTTAGATTCCATTTAGCAATTTTAGAGAAATGACATCAATATTCTTCATAAAGATTTTCACGACGAAAGCAAAATAATGCTATAGAAATTTTCTCAATCACAATTCCAGCACTGATAAAGCATGCTGTAGAATACAGAGTGAAGAAAGACTCAAAGTTATGGGTCATTAAAACATTTTTAAATAACAAACCTTATAGTAATTCTATAAATAAAATTGAAAAAAGCGAGTAAAATTGCTATTTTACAATTAGATATCAATCATAAAAGTAGTGTATAATATATAAATGTAATAAATCTTTTTCTTTGCGGTTCCAGCTGTTCAATGTCTATGTTGAAGTCTGATTTTATTTCAATTTTCATCTTACTATTTGTTTTGACAGTAGAAGTCGCGATGAGTATCTATCGATCATCTATCGCTAAGGAAAACCATGATAAAACTCATTTTGAAAATGTGTTAGTTAAGTAAATAAAGCTCAAAAATGCATTCCATGCGAGTGATTTAAAACAGCTATTCCACAGTTTGGAATGAAGACAGGAATATAGAAAATCCCCGTCGGGGAAGCTTAGGTAGATTTCTATTGTCTGAAGTTATAAAAAAAGAACATTTCGTCCTCTATTTTCATTAGGATTGGAGCTGTAAAAATGAAAGTGTGTGGATGAGAATGGAAATGACGAGAGCTTGTCAACAGGTGTCTCATGCATGGGTTAAAAAGCAGTTAACATTTCGGGGAGGGGCTGAAAAATCACTTTTCATCGCATAACTTTTAAGCAATTGTAGATATCAAAAAACGTTTAATGCAAAAGTTGTTCTTTATGGAAAGACGGTAATTAACTTAATTTGAATTTTCTTTCTATCATCAATCGTAAGTGAATTATGCGGAAATAAAAATTTCAACCCCCACCGTTTCAGCTGGATATATTATATATATTTGTATTTGTAATTTGTATGATTATTGATAAGGTAATTTTATTTTAATTTTATTTTCTAGAGTGATATTTGTATATATTTAAAATATAACGAATGTTTTGATTAATTGAAATATTTAACCATATTTTATATTTCATTGTATGATTATTAATAAGGTAACATTATTTTATTTTTATTTTAATTATTAGTTTAATAAGTGTTTATATTGAAAATGATACTTGAGTTTTGATTGATTGGAAAATATTTAACTATATATATATATAAACTTTTTGACGAAGGGTGGTTTGGGGTGGTTCTAGGGGTCATGATCGGTGAAAGTCTGCAGAAATTTTCCGGAAGTCGTGTCATGAGAACCATTGCAAAGGTAGAGTTCCTAAAAGGAATCTGCCTAAAACTAGGCAATAATAAAGCTGGAACATGGAGTCGCAAACACGACGAACGATATCTAGATGGGCCACTGTTATTGTGAAGCAAACTGCCATAGCAGAGGCTGATTTTCTCCTCTGGGTTTTCTTCACGGACGAGGAAACTGGATTTTCATGGGAAAATTTAAATATTAGCATAAAAATGCTAATCTTGATTACTTCTATTGTAGTATTCCTTTTGTCACTTTATAAGTACTTTTTAGGGCATTAAATGCTGCAGGAGGAAAAGTTTCGCCCTATTTCATTTTTATTTTTCTGAAGCTCTATTGACGATTTTTGTCTTCTACATTTTAAAGGGAAAGTTTAAAGATTAGCGTATAAAAATCATGCAAAAGTTTAAAGATTTTATTATATTCTTCTTTAGTGACTTTATGATCTTGCTGAATATGGTTGCAAGTTCCGCAATCTCGTCGATAGTTTTTCAATGAACATTTTTTGCTATTTCTTTGACAAAGGTGATTTGTTCATTTGTTGTGGAAACTGACGGCCGTCGTGACCTCGTCCACGATACTTTGAAGTCCCTTTTGAACCTTCGATTCTACTCACAACCTCAAGTTCAATTCATTGCTTTTCCACTATACACAATTTGACATTTGAACCCTGTGTCAAATATTCAAAAATTTTAATTTCCACTCTACACAATTTGACCCTTGAACCCGACATATTTTTCGCGCGATAGGAAGCTTTGATTGCCTATTGTTACAAAATCGTATTGTGGGTGCACGTGAACGCACTCCAATAAGCAGGATTTTAAAAAATAAAGCTCTTTATTTTACGAATATTCTAAGCAAAGAAACGTAGTACAAGTATTAGCACAACACTAGTAAAAATTCACAACAGAGACAACCAATAAATCCCAACACAGCGCTCAAAGGTTTCTTGTTAGCTCACCAGCTTGCTTGCTGATCAAAATCCAACTGACTCTTCTTGGCTTGAGAACTTGCTTTTATACCTTTCAACAGGAAGTGACTTCATTACGTAGGAAGTGACGTAATCTCTAGAAAGTTCATGAAACCAGTAAAAATAGGTTGAAAGTTCGAGGTCCTTCTAGAACATTCCTTTTGTCGCCAAAGTCGCCGCGAAGTCACCAAGGTCGCCAAATTTGTCGCCAAGTTTAGCATCTCAGGGAAGCGACTTTATAGCTTCGTAACATTGCTCCCCTCTTCAAAGACTGCACGTCCCGGCAGTCTCATTACATAGAACCATGATCAGTGGCCCTGTATGGAGCAAACCGATTTATATGGATGACTTTTGGTTTGGCGTTGGGCGACCTCTGTACTCTGTAGACAACATCGTTCAGTTTCTTGACAACAGTATACGGTCCTTCCCAGTTCTGCTGTAACTTGGGACTCAGGCCTCTCCGGCGCTTCGGGTTTTACATCCAGACTAGATCTCCTTCCTTAAAATAGCGGTCTGTTGCTCTAGAGTCGTAACGAATTTTCATTCGTTCGCTGGCCAGTTTAATTTTCTCTCTAGCAAACACATGTACCCTTTCCAAACGCGCCTCCAAATTTTTCATGTATTCATTCGGCGAGGAAGGCGTTTCACTTGGTCGTCCAAAGGTAATAAGGGCAATCGTAGCGTTCGACCAAAAAGCATTTCCGCGGGAGTCAACCCGGTAACCTCATGTTCCGCGCTCCTATAGGCCAAGAGAAAGAGTGGCAAATGTGTATCCCAATCTGTCTGATTCCTCGAAACAAATAAATACAAAGCTTCGATAAGATTTAAAATCGTTCGATTAAATCTCTCGACCATGCCATCGGACTCGGGGTATAACGCGGTCGTTCCGGTTTTCAGAATACCCAAAAGCTTGCAAAGCTCAGTAAAGAGGGCAGAATTAAAATTTGTACCTTGTTCCGAATGCAATATCATAGGCACGCCATAACATGAAATCCAGCTTCTTACGAGTTCTTCAGCTACAGTCGAGGCTTCCTGATCTGGAATGGGAATTGCTTCAGGCCACTTGGTAAAATAGTCCATTAATACTAGGACGTATCGACTGCCTTTTGTTATTACTGGAAAAGGTCCTAGGATATCCAAAGCCATTTTTCGAATGGTGCACCCACATTATAGCGCTGCAAGCGACCTTTAGTCCCTATTTTAGGTCCTTTTCGGGCTCCGCAAGCGTGGTATTCTCTACACCATTTTTCAACGTCGGCACGAAGTCGATCTCAATAAAATTGCTCTCGTGTTTTACTTAAAGTTTTCATGACTCCAAAATGCCCTCCACTTGCGCTGTCATGAGTCTCTCGAAGAACTTCTGGAATTCTACTCTTTGGGAGAATTAGTTGCCATCGACAGGCGCTTCCATTATCACTCTCCCACCTACGGTATAGAACACCGTCCTTAAGATATAAGGAGTCCCAAAGAGCCCAGTATCGTTTTGTTGCAGGACTCGCCGGACCGATTTCTTGCCAAGATGGTCTGTCTGCCGAATTTAGTTTCTTCTCCAGAATTGGCTTAATAGTAAGATCTTCTAGCTGCGCCTTTTGGATCTCACATGAAGACCAGGGACCTACTAATGTCGTTGTTAAAACTTTCACGGAAATATCTGTCTCCATTCCGAACTTTTTCTCGGCATTCATGCAATGTTTGCAGTTTTCTTGACAGGGTCTTCGAGAGAGGGCATCTGCATTTCCGTGAGAGGTCCCTTTGCGATGCTGGATTTCGAAATCATGCTCCTGAAGTCTTTGGATCCAGCGAGCTATCTGGCCTTCAGGTTCCTTAAAATTCAAAAGCCATCTTAAAGAAGCATGATCAGTTCGCAGAAGAAATTTCCGTCCATAAAGATAGTGATGAAAATGCTCTATAGATTTGACAATGGCTAGTAATTCTTTACGTGTGACACAATAATTTCTTTCTGGCTTACCCAAGCTCTTGCTGAAGTAAGCGATGACTCATTCCTCGTTTCCAATATTCTGGGATAGTACGGCTCCTATTCCTTCATTACTAGCATCCGTATCCAAAATAAAATCTTTGTCAGTCCAGGAGTAAGTCAAAATAGGAGAAGGTGTCAAAACCTGCTTTAAACTATTGAATGATTTCTCACATTCGTCTGTCCAATTAAAGTTTGATTTAGCTTCCGTTAATTTATGTAGAGTTCTTGCTATTGTAGAGAAATTTTTCACGAAACGACGATAATAGGTGCACAGCCCGAGGAAACTTTGGAGGTCATGTATTTTGTCTGGACAAGGCCAATCAACTACTTCCTTAATTTTTTCTGGATCGGTTTTAACTCCTTCTGCTGAAATAACATGACCGAGGTAAGCAATCTCCCTTTGAAAGAACCTGCATTTCTTTTAACTTAAGGTTTAACTTAAGGTTGGCTTTTTGTAGTCTCTGGAATACTTTGCGAAGGATATTTAGATGTTGTTCAAATGTCTGTCCTACTATTATAATGTCATCTAGATACACTAAGCAGGCTTCTGAGGATAGTCCACGTAGTACTGTCTCCATTAGTCTTTCAAATGTAGATGGGGCGTTACGAAGTCCTTGACCGGTGGTGAAGGTCGTCTTTTCTCTATCTTCAGGTCGAATCTCAACTTGTTAGTATCCACTTTTCATATCCAGCGTCGTAAACCATTGACTGCCATTCAAAGGATCCAGGGTGTCGTCTATTCGTGGTAGGAGATAGCTGTCTTTTTGCGTAATTTCGTTCAGTTTTCTGTAGTAAACACAGAATCGTGTTGCTCAATCTTTCTTTTTAACAAGCACAATAGGTGAAGCCCAAGGGCCTGAAGATTTCTGGATTATCCCGTTGTCAACCATTTCTTTAACTAGATTATCTGCTTCTTCTTTCCTTACAAGAGGCAAACATCTTGGGTATTGCTTGATTGGTGGATGATCACCTGTATTAATTCTATGTTGTGTCATATTGCAGCGGCCGACATCAGCGTCCCAGGTCGAAACCAAGTTCCGAAATTCTTTAAGTAACTTCCTCACTGCTGTTCGTTGTCCTTCATCAAGTATTTCAAGATTATCCAAGGATGACGGTAGATATTGTTCTCCAGAAAATTCTTGAGGACGAACGACGATATCCACCACTGGTTCACAGGTCGCAATAACAGTTCCTTCGTCCAGAATCTTGGGTTTATTGTTCAAATTCAGAACTCTAACGGGGATGGCTTCCCTTTTCAGATCAACGAGTGCGGCCGCCACAAGAACACCTTTCTGCGAGACTTGGCTAGGAAAGTCCATTACGGCGTATCTGAATTGTTGAGGAACTTCGGGAACTCCCTGGATAAGACATTCTGATCTTGCTGGTATTATAGTTCTCTTTTTGTCCAATACGGAGCACGACTTTGAATGCTGTACACTGGCTGAAAACAGAGGTATTTCCTAACCTCCTGTCCGTATCTCGTTCTTCTCCAGGTCTACTGTAAAGTTAATTTTTTTAAGGAAATCCAGGCCGAGAATACAGAGATCGGTGACGTCAGCTATATAGTTTCTGTGATGAGATTTCCTTGACCCACATTCAATGGATGCATCCAGTGTGCCTCGTATTTCTGCTTTTTTTCACCAGTAGTGGTCTTTAAAGAAATGTTAGGACCCGTGTAAATAAGCTGTTCCTTCAATTTTTGTGCCAAGTCTGTTCTTAAAAGAATGACGTTTGCACCTGTATCCACCAACATTAAACACTGGATATCGCAAATAGATCCTTCTAAGAAGAGTCCATTTTTCTTTCCACTAAGTGAGGAGACTCTCGGTCCTTCTTCAGGGGCTTTACTCAGAGAAGGCAGCCTTCGCCTCGCAAGACAGCTGTACGTTAGTTTTCCTGGTTCGAAGTAATCGCTTGGCACTCCCTTTGAACGTGCCCTTCTTGTTGCACTTCCAGCAAGTCACGTTCGAGTTTCGCCGATGAGTGTTCTTCTTTCCAGCAACACTACTGTTTAATAATTTTTCCAGCCTGTTAAAGAAGAATTCAAATTTATCATCTCTTTCTCTACTCATATGATCCTCCGTCTCGATTGATCTGACGTGTCTGGATGTCTTGGAAACAGTTCTCGCCGCTCTTTATTTTACAAATATTCTAAGAAAAGAAACGTAGCACAAGTATTAGCACAGCACTAGTAAAAATCCACAATAGAGACTATCAATAAATCTCAACACAGAGCTCAAAGGTTTCTTATTAGCTCACCAGCTTGCTTGCTGATCAAAATCCAACTGATTCTTCTTGACTTGAGAGCTTGCTTTTATACCTTTCAACAGGAAGTGACTTCATTACGTAGGAAGTGACGTAATCTTTAGAAAGTTCATGAAAGCAGTAGAAATAGGTTGAAAGTTCTAGGTCCTTCTAGAACATTCCTTTTGTCGACAAAGTCACCAACTTCGCCGCCAAGTCGCCAAATTTATCGCCAAGTTTAGCATCTCAGGGAAGCGACTTTATAGCTTCGTAACACTGTGATCACAAGCTTCTCGTATGCATTGTGGATATTCGAAATGGATGAAACCAGTTCTGACTAGCCGGTCATATGGTACTCTTTTCATCGGGAAGTGACATAATTTATTTATATTTGGAAAATATTTAAAAATTTCCGAAATTTTTTTTAACGTAGTTGTATATTAGCACCTAAAATTAGTGCATAAAAATCAACTTAACAAAATGTAAATGATCTTTCGAAACATATAGATTATCTCAACCTTAAGTCCGTCATTCACGAGCGCTCCACTCCATGCCATTCCATATTTTTAGCTCATTCCCTTAGGAAGGTTAATCATTACAGCTCCACGCATATACATCCACTATCAGTCACTCCGATGCCCTACTGCGCCTACTCCTCCCTTTGCATTCAAAATGTGAATCCCCACTGGAGCCGATTTCCTTGATGAAAGCCTCGAATGCAGTGTTTTGTGGTTTTTCACATGAGCGAGCCCTCTCTTCCTCCCATATATTTACACAAGCGGTATATCCGCTTTATGGCCCATAATCCAACAGGATCGGCTGAATATCTAGAATGGTTGAATATTCAAACTTTCGAGCACACCGCTCTAATTCTCATCGGTTTCTCGTAGTGACGGCTGGTTTTGGCATGATGTCACTCCACACCATTCCATTTTTCAACTCGTCTGTTTAGATAGGTCATTCACAGGCTGTTCCAAGCAAACCACAAACCAAACACCTACGGACACGCCAAAACCTTACTGCAACTACATTCTCCCCGCTTCGAAACGTGAAGCCCCGACAGCTCCAATTTCCCCCCCCCTTCCCTTCCACACGTATCTACACCTGTGCATTTCAGATTTTATGGCCCGGCATCCAAATGGATTTCAAGAGAAGTTGTATTTTCAAATTCAAATATTCAAAAATTTTAACTCCATCACAACAATTCTCATCGGTTTTCCACACGGCCAGTGTTGGTGAGGTGTGACCCGATTTGCTTGGTGTAGAGTGATCATGATTGCCCAGTTTAACATTCGCTTTTACAGTCTTCAGGTTTGATTCAGTCAGAAGTAAACTGCTTATTTCTCAACAAGACTTAGGCTTCCTCTCAGCAGCAGCAATGTTTGGACTCCATTGCGCAAAACTGACGTAAGAGGTAAGGGAGATTCGGGACAATCGCCGAAAGATCCGTAGGTCTTGTTTTCTGGACATTCTTCAACTGAAACAATGTAAGAATATAAATATGCTTTAAAGAGTTATTGGTACTTACGTATTAACGCCACCGAAGCTACAGATTTGGCGGTTTTTAAGTGCCGCCAAATTTGGCGGTATTTGTACTTACGTATTAACGCCAATTTGGCGGTTTTTAAGTGCCGCCAACGCCACCGCAGCTACAGATTTGGCAGTTTTTAAGTGCCGCCAATTTGGCGGTTTTTGTAAACAAGATTGCTCTTTATTGGCGCATTACCGCCAATCTGTAGCCTCGGTGGCGTTAATACGAAAGTTCCGTAGGTCTTGTTTCCTGGACATTCTTCAATTGAAACAATGTAAGAATATAAATATGCTTTAAAGAGTTATTTTACTTTAGATAGTGCTTTTCATGGTGATTTAATTTTTTTCATTAGAATGAAAAGCAGGAATTTGAAAGAAAGTCAACAGACTTTTAAAAATGTATCATCCATTTACATAACTAAATAAAATAAACCAATATTTTTAATATAAAATTAATTAATTGTTTTTCCTTAAAAGCGTACCATCCTGTGCAAATACAACGCCAGTCAAGGCCAAAACCAATAAAATACACAGTATCTTCAGAGTATCTGTAGAATTCTACCTGATGCAGAAAGCTCTGAATAACTTTCAAATGCCTTTATATATACTTAAAACAAATGAAATGATGTCGTAATACATTCTCTATTCATCAATAAATTTCATGTACTCTCTTATTTGAATGCTGAAATCAAAGGCATATTTTTCCTGGGGGATAAGAAACTGAAGTTAGAGCCGGCAACGTGTAATTAGATGTTATCTGACACGGATAGTTGTTTGACTCCGTTAGGGATGTTCATATAGACAATGACAGCTACAAGAAAACTAAAAAAACACGTCTTAAATGTCTATCACAATTTGAAGATCAAAAATACTTTCGTTAATAAAAATACTTAAAAATATAAATTAAGGTGTCTTATTTATTTAATTAAATAAAATAAACTAAAATTTTTAATAGAAATTTAATCTAAATAACATCTTACATTATAATACAACACACTATTTTAAGTATGCATACCAGGCGTTGGGACTGCAGCACAAACCGCTACCAAAACCAATAAAATACACAATGTCTTCATATTGTCGATAGCATTTCTATATAATGCACCGAATAACTTTCAAATGCCTTTATATATACTTTAAACAGAAGAAAATATAACGCAATACATTCTTTATTCCTGAATAAAATTCATATTTTCTCTTATTTGAAGATTCCGTTTAACTTTTATAAGATAAATGATAAAGCATGCTGTAGAATATAGAAAGAATAAAGACTTTAAGAAGATATTTTAAATAACAAAGGTTTTAATAATTCGCTAAAAAAATTGAAAAAGCGAGTGAAATGGTTATTTTACTATGAGATTTCAATCATACAAGAAGTGTAAAATACATATGCGTGTGATCAATCTTTTTGCGGGTGCAGCTGTTCAACGTCTGAGTTCAATCTGACTCAATTTCAATTTTGAAGCTTAACAAACTTAAGCTTTGTTTGGATTATGGGAATCATAATGATATTCATCACGCTAACTAAAGGTAAACCATCGCGATATTCATTGTGAAAATGTGTTGGTTAAGCAAATAAAACACAAAAATTTATTCCATAAAGGGTGATATAAAACAGTTATTCAAGTAAGTCAGGTCAGGAGTATAACCAAATGACATAGGGTCGCTAGAAGGTGACAGTGAAGCTAAATACCGTAGCACATGCTGATTTTCTCATCTAGGTTTTCTTCACCGATGAAACTACATTTTCAAGGGACAGAGTGGTCACTGTGCATAGATAATACCTATAGGCGTTTGGAAACCCACGAGCAACAAGGCAGAAAAGAACACTACTGCCTCGACGTTCTGACTGGCATTATGGTAGATTGTTCGCTCGTCTATTAACTTTAACACGGCTCGACAGGAGAACGTACCGGATATTCTTGGAAGAGATATTCCCAGTGTTACGTTCCAGAATGTATTCGCCCTGGCGTAACATGGTATCCGGTTCTTTTCGTAACTTCACAGGCGGCGGTGTGCTCTTGGCTTCGGGGCCGGATGGTTCCAGATTCGAAACCCGATTCCGCTGAAGATTCGCTGTGTATGTGGACCTGTTGAGCGTTAAATCAGGCCTAGTGGGCCTAACGCCCTCGCGCTGGTGTGGTGCGGAAATTTGGAGATGGATTCTTGGATGATTTCCGGTGTCGTCCTCGTCATCTGCCCGCGGTTCAAAATTACGAGGTCAGTACCGAAATAGACTTCGTGGTGCTTCAAAATAGGGCGTTAATATAACTAAATTAAACAAACACGCTTTTCTGTATCCAAAGGACTTACCTGTGTAGGCGTGACTTTCCTGTAAATTATTGAATAGTTATTCTGAATCACCTGTACAGGAACAATATGTTTCCTTTTGAATTATGGATGTTATATTTTATTCTCTCTTTCGCTTATGGTGAATGTAAGACCGTATTTTAATTATCCACGATAATAGTCATGTTTTTATCTTGTTCGTGTTTTGACTAATATAAATGAAATATAGACAATTTATGGAGATGGAACAAGTATAATCAAAGAGGCAAGGAGATGAAATAAGTATACCCCGAAAAAACAATTATTTTCAACCATGCAATGTTTGAAGGTCTATCTCACTCAGATGGATATATTGTAAACTGTAGGGTGGTAGGATCTCGATCTCTGAACCACAGATTCACCGGATAGAGAACCGATTCAATCGAAGATTCGCCTCGTACATAGCTCATGTTAATTCGGTTGAGGTCAAATGTCCTCCTTCTGATTTGGTATATATGCTTTGTAAGCAAGTGTAGGTTCATGTGTCATCTTCATCATCTTTCCGACGACGAAATCCTCTTTAAAACATCCATCGTGTAACTAACCGACAAAAACGTTGAAAATCTTGTTTGATTTAGTTTAGGCTACGAATTAGAGACATTTGAATTCGACTGAAGGAACTATAGCTTACACCATTCTTAATTTTACGCCATATGTAGATAGTCTCAAAACCACAGATCAAGAATGAACGACTCGCCTTTTTCTTAGGACTTCAACATACAAGATTTATTATTACTTGAATTAGAATTCAACTTGACGAATAAAAATATAACAAGACTAAACGATTACAGGTATTGAGTACCACATTGTTTACACATATAAGAGGGAGTCCGTACAACCGTCTATCTGACCTTTTGTCAACATACAAATCTTTACATATTATAAACAAGAAACAAAAAGAGTTATATGTAAATCACATTAAGTGCGCCATCTAGCGGCGTTCTCTTGAATCTTCATCATTTAAGTCTTGATGGAAAATCGAATCTCCAGGTCTAACTAACGAAATAAAAATTACATTATATGTTATGTCTGAAGGCTTGCCGCACTTAAATGCATATACTCTTATATATAAAATTCATGCAAATAAAATAGAGTCTATAAAAATTTCATATACTTCCATTGCTTTAGATTAAAGCAAATGGAAATGTATCCTATTTAAATATTACTTTTCATTCCTCTCTGTGGTGCAATATTATATTTCCCATAAAATTTTTATCTCTTAAGTTTGTCAGTTTTTTCCTGTTTTATAGTATTCTTTTGCCACCTTACCAGTATTTTTTAGTGCTTTAAGTCCCTGCACGAAGAAAAGTTGCAACCTACTTTATTTTTATTTTTCTGAAGGAAGTATTGACGACTTTTTTTACTCTAATCTTTAAACTTATGTTAAGGTGTGCTTTCAGAAGTTTTATGTGAATTTTAAAGTATACTTTAATTTTTCTCAAGCATTTTATATTGATACTTCATGGTTAAAATTTTATAACACTTTTTTTCGTTTGTCACTTAACCAAAACTTAACAATTTACTGTTTAGGAAATAGAGCAATAACTCTATAAGATTTCCAAAATGTCTGTACATTGATAAACAGTAAGAATATTTTAATTTTTTTAATTATGCGTGATGAATTAATGTTGCATGAAAATTTTTCGGCTTTCTTCAAAAAAACTAAAATATTAAGTTGAACAACGACATCAGAAAATTAAAAAATTCCACAAAATCACAATACGCTGAAATTTTATTCTTGTTTAAATAAATACAAAATTCGAATTCCGACAGAATTTGAAGAAAATAATGCTCAATAATCATTTTCAATGAAAGCTCAAATGCGCGGTTTTATTTTCATATAACTAAATAAAAAGGAAGAGAAGGAAAAAAATTATTTACGAATACAATCATCATTTGCCAGAAACTTCTATTTCCTGCAGGTTCCTGACATTTCATTCTGAAAAAAAGTGGACAAAAACAGATTCAGTACTGAATCATTACAAATTCATTAAGAATCCACTTTTGTAGGTTTCATGCTTTCTTGACTGGACAGACAGAACGAAATATTACATTAGCACATAAGAGTATTGCATAAAAATCAGCTTACCAAAATGTACCCAATCTTTAGAAAGATATGAATTAGCACGATCTTAAGATTCGTTCGGACAATCTTCAGATTTGATGCAGTCGGAAGTAAACTCCATATTTCTCAACAAGACGTAGCTTTCCTCGCAGCGGCAACCATAATTGATCTTCATCGTGCAAGCCTGACGCGGGTGGGTAAGAGAGTAACACGATTCGGGGCAATCGCCGAAAGAACCGTAGGTCTTGTTTTCTGGACAGTCTTCAGCTGAAACAATGTAAGAAAATAAATATACTTTAAAGAGAGTGCTTTTCATGATGATTTAATTAGTTTTTCCTTCATTAGGAATTTGAAAGAATCCCTGCTGAATTTTTGAAATCTTTACAAATGTGCCATCTATTGGCAATAAATCGAATTTAAATGTATAATTACGTATCTGTAGCAATAAAAAAAACTAATCATACGTTATCTCAGAATAATGGTACGAATATAGAACAATATTGCAGAAACATTATTTAATATCTTTTAACTATTAAAGTAATAAACAATAAAACTATTCGTTACAATAAATAAAATGTTGACTGCCATCAGTAAGAATATATAGCAAAACAGAATTTTTATGAGTGTTCAGAATGATAATGTGAAGCTCCAGAAGGTAAGCTTCCGCAAGATCATAAATAGAAAGAAAGCATGGTGATATGGAAAACATTTATAGGAACGATTACAGAAATCATTGAATTACTTTTCAACATATTCACTATTTGAAATGAAACACTTGTCATATCGTGGGATCAAGTTTTGCATTCCTGTGTGGTAGAAGTCTGCTGCATGGAAAGAACATATTGTATGACCAATGAGTGACCTGGTATCAGATTCTTTGGCATAGGTGTTTCCAGACAGTTTTGGGTGAAAAGGTTGGAGATATCTACGGGCCTAGTTGCTGTTTTCCGCTATCATCAAGTGACAGTTCTCCGCAATTTGCTGTCTCTCAAGTTCAACATGGTCATCACTTATATGAGACAACTGTCTACTACACTTCTCACTGCGGATATTTTTCAAAACTTCATCACAGACCTATTGTTGAAATTGGTCGAAAGCATAAGAAAATTCATTTTGAGCTGTTACAGCAACGATAATTCGTGAGATTGAGAAGTGTCAACTATCGTATACGATAGCCGAGTCCTAAATCTCTAAGGCATGCGCAGCCGCCTTTCACAACGCATGAGCTGCCATCTGTTGGCAATGCGTATTTTCCGGATACCCTCTTAATACTGATTACAAGCTGGCTATGATGATTTAAATATATCGTCATGTTCCGCTAATAGAGAGATTTCTGCGTGAGTATGTTCATAGCAAGAATAGATTTTTTTAAAAATACAATCGTGCATTTAGATAATTGATAGAAATAATAATTTTAAATGACCGTATGAATGCTTAGCAAGTTTTCAGTATTTTTCTGTGGTCTAAAAATGTATCTTTCATAATAAAATTTTTAAAGGTATATAGAAATGTTAAGTAAATAAGATTCGAGCTATAATATATTTCCAAAAAATATCAGTGAGCGAATTTTTAACTGCAGATTTTATTACTTCCACTATCATACTAATGGATTAAAAATCTTAATTTCCGAATATTTTGTAATGAATTCCATTTTATTTTAAAATAATACCGAAAAATGTACGCGTAAAGCATTAATATAAATTTAACACTGAAAGGTAAACAGAAAATTGCTAACGATGTACAGATTTCTTGAAAGCAAATGAGAAAAAAGTGAATGATGTTTTTTTTTCAAAAAAAAAAAATCACACCTCAGACTACACCACATTTCAAAAAGAATCTTAAAATCTTTTCCTCTAAATATGTTTTCATTATTGGTTTATTAAATTAAATTTATTGTTTTAAGATGATTTAGTGGCAAATTTCCATTTTATTTTTTGAAGTAGCAATATCGAAATCAGTTGAAAAAGGATTACCATTAATAGATATTGGCATAAAAGAAAATCCCAACATATGACGAAATATTTCTTATAAGGAAAGCAATTCATAACATGGATTTTGAGACGAAATTTGACGTGAAACAAAGCTCAGTTAGTATAATGAGAGAAATGCCAAAACTCGCTTGATTCGGCAGGATACAATAATTAGATTTATCACACTTTCTCCTTAAAAAATAAAATAATGTAACTTGTAATAGAAGGAATTTAATAACAGAAACTAATAGAAAAGAAAATACTGATATTATTCAGAACTAAGAAAAACTAACTTTAACCAGAGCTGTAGGCTTTCCTTACCGTAATCTCTTTAGTGTGCCGGCCAACATACTTATTTTGAAGAGAATTAAGAAAATGAGGCGCTTTAAATTTTGAACTGTGTTACCATTAAATATTTTTTGAATTCTTCTTTGGTGTTTATACTTTAATGAACACACGAAAAAGGTAATTTGATAATCTTGACAGCATCACTTACAGTGGCGGTGATTGGGTTGAAAAAGTAGGGGAGCAAATAATTTATATATATATAAAAGTACCCGGGAGTATAGGGATAGACAACAAAAATTTAGCTAACATTGCCGGACACTATTGCTTTTTAATAATTCTTAGTTTTGGGCAGCTAGAATGAAATAAATATTTAATTTTTCCAGCAAAAAGTAGGGACGAATCCCCCCTAGACCCCTCCCCCGACTGGCTGCCACTGATTGCTTAAAGTAGAACATTAAAACACTAAGTATAACATTGCACAACAAATGTTTGCGTCAGAAAGAATACAGAAGATCAATTTCAGAGATGAAATTTATCTTAAGCTTGTAGAGGGACGAGACTCATGTTTATATGGAATGCCGCTATTGAAGAATTAATTCAATATTAGGAACCATTTTTATTAGATGGCTAAGTTTCACGACACAGTACATTAAAAGGTACAAGACGCAAGACAGAGAACAACATCACGAGACAAGTATACAGAAGAAGAAGAGAGAGATGCATCATGGGAAAAACCCGGATGGCTCTAGTAGCGCCACCTACCATAAAAGGAGAAGTAAGTGAATTGTAACCGCTACAAGCTGGAGTTTGCAAATAATTAATAAAGTTAAAAATAAGTAAGGTGACCAACTTTTTTACAGTGAAAAGGAGGACACAAATAACTTGAAGGAAAAAATATCATAAATAAAAGAAACATTTTATTCATTACAACAGTAATACAGAATACACTTTAATATGATAAATGCGTAATAAAAACATATGTAACATTTTGTACTATTTGTAATTATGTTTACACGCCTATCAATTATTATTTCAACGAGTACAACGGATCGGATCGGCGTCGATCGAATATGGAAATTTACAGATTAGTCTTCAAATATCAAAAAGGAGGACACTTTTCGAGGGAGGACAGAACTTACAAAAGGAGAACGGTTGGTCACATTAGAATAAGGATTCCAAAGAACAGCTGCCACACTTACTTTCGTTTGCAACCACCATAACCACCGCCAACGAAAGGAATAAAATGTGAACTTTCATTTTTAAAGTTTTCCCAAGTAACGAGGAAAAATGATTGAGAAATTGAGTTATATATAGCGCACGACATTCGCCTATGCGTGCATTTTCTACATTTTTGTAACTTGTTTCTTTTTATTTGTAATTCATTTCTGATATTCTTTATGTGCGTAGTATCTATTGTCGTTCATGTGTCATCTTTTATTGAAGTGAACTATTTCAATAGTCATAGTTGAAACAGCTATTTTTCATCGATGCAAACGTATGCTACAATTTTGAGATTTTTAGTTTTCAAACTATATACTAAGTTATTAATATGATAGGAGAGTACGTATGTTTCTTTGGTATTCCATTTTATCCACTTTAATATTAAAACCTAAGTCTCCTTCCTTCTTAAACTATCAATATCAATTATTTAGGTCTCGAGACTTCTTGACACATACTGAGGACAAATTTTTGGACAATTACAGTTCTTCTCTTTAGATATCACTTATACAAGAAAGTAACCAGAGGTGTAGTCAGAAAATAAGTAGTGCCGGAACGCTCTAACTTGGATGAATAAAATCGTGCTTGTTTCTAGGACGTTTTCGCAATTTTTTCTTATTTATTTCTCTTGAAACCAACGAGAGTGTTCTCCCCTAAACTTTCTCGTATACTTCCCCAAAAAGGTGCCGTTTCCCCTTCTCCCGCTTGGCTAAACCTACTGTTATCCAGAATCCAATGAATGCGGAAGAAGGTTTTTCATTATAGTGATTGAACAATATCTAGGTAAAGAAGCAAATTCAAAGAGATGCGTACCGATTTTCCCCTCTCACCGGCTCAAGGACAAACTGACGTAATTCGCTCCATAGCTTTCGCGTGCACAGAAGATTGTTTCCAGTACACATGGGAGTGGAGATAACGGATTCTTATCAAAAGTAAATTATACCGACCGACAGACAGTCAGCCCTTTGACGGATTTGGCCCAAAATTTTATACGGACCTACATTCATGACGATAAAGCTGTGTACCAAATTTTATTCATCTAGCTATTCAAGTTTTTGAGTTATAGTGTTCTCATATGACCGCGGAAAGAAAGGCAGACTTCCCGTAGACGGATTTTGTCCAAAATTTGATAGAAACCTACACATTATGTGTAAAGATCACATACCAAATTTCATCCCCGTAGCTCTAATAGTTTTCGAATTATCGTGTTCACAGACAGACAGACACACAGACATAATTCCAAAATTGTATTTTTCGGCAGGTAGGTCTAAAACGTGGAGATTCGTCAAAATCTCGAGTTCGAATTTTTTGACGATTACAGTACTTTCTCTTTGTATACTTCGTATACGAGAAAGTAAAAAGCAGTGGTCGAACGCCGTTCCGGTTCCACTACACCCCTGAATGTAACAGAGTATTCTAAACTCGACTTGCTCGTATACATACACAGTATAGCGCACTTTTATGTTATGCTTCGTGGTATAGTGAAGATAATCAAGTAGGCCTTTTTGGTGCCTCCTTCGATAATTTCCGTGGATTCAAAATTTGATACTAATCTGCAATTTTGATGTAAAGATCATTTTAAGTAAGAATAGCCCAAATCTCTCTGTAACGCTCACGCTATTTGTGGTTTGGCTACGTGCCGGAGATTCAGATCAGACAGCCTGTCTACAGATTAACATAAACACCGGATACTGTTTTGATTCTTTTGCAATGATTTAAAATCAAATAGGAGTTGTTAGCAACGGATTTGGAAACCCTCCGCGCTTTTGCGCATGCGCCGGGCGGAGTTATTTTCATCAAAATAGTGGGAAAGTGAAGGATGGAAGGGTGATGTTTACATTTTACTGAGCGTGATTTAACAAAGAACTCCGGAAATGCGCTCATATGATTCATTGCCTGACACCCCTTTCCCATGTAAAATCGTCCAAGAGTGGTAGTCTCAGAATCCGTTGATGAAGAGAATGACAGGGTTTTTTTAGCAGTTTCTTTTCTTCTTTTTAATTTATGTTGATACATTGATTCGTATTTAATATCAAAAAGAGAATATAATGCTATACCAGAATTAATTTATTTTCCTAATATAATGTTTTAGCATTATTTTGTGTTTGGTTTTTTTCTCTGCGTGTTTGGAAAATAAGAATATTTTTGCTAAATTATTGAATATTTAATTTATCCAGCGGACGGACGTAATTACTATTTGACAGGGTTTTGTGTTTTTCAGATGAGTTAAGCAGTTTCTTTTCTTTTTTTATTTTACGTTGCTTCATCGATGCGGAAATCAAATAGGAGTTATTTATTTTCCAAAAACTTCCAGCATCTTTTGTGTTTATTTTGTGTATTTCCCCCTCTTTCTGCTAAAGTTCCCCATTGGTCTGCGTCATTATCAAATGGAATGAATGAGATTCCTCTTATGGCGTCAAAAAACTCAGACAGCATTTCTTCATTCATAAATATGCTGAATTCATCGATTCACTTTTTTTATTATAATTTTTTTTTCATTTCTGACACACTCCGCCAGTGTGCATGAGATTTTCTACTACAATTTTTGTTATTAAATCTCTGACAATCAGATCTCTGATACTGTTGGCGGACTAAAAGCCCGTCTGAGACGAGCACAAATCTTCTAGTACACTAATAATCATGCATCTTGCTTGTTGCATTTTTGAGTTATCATATTCACAAATATACGAATAGACAGATCGACAGACAATCAACCGGTTGATCCAGAATTTGATACATATCTACAGTACTCGAACTGTAGATCTGTATGCCAAATTTCATCAACTTAGCTAGTTGCGCTTTTCAGTCATAGTTTTTACAGACGAATAGAAAAATATAATTCTCAAAATTGTTTTTTTCAAGGAAAATGTAAAACGTGGGAGATTTAGGGAATCTAGAATATTTTGGAATGTAGCAATACCCTATATTTGTATATGTAATATATGAGGGAGTAGTTTAGTTTAGTTGCAATAACATCCCGTTTTGAAGCAACACGAGGGCTATTTCGGGATGGACCTCGTACTTTTGAACCGCGGTCAGATGACGAGGACAATACCTGAGCTGGCTCCCTTCACCAAACTTCCACACCACACCAAAAGGAGGACGTTTGCTGAGCTGGACCCCTTCATCAAACTTCAACACCACACCGAGGACGTTTTGGCCACTACATATGACTTAATGTGCAACAGGCCCCATACTCGGCGGATGTTCAGTCCTTGATCCTCCAGGCTCGAATCCAAGACATTTACCACTAGGCCATCGCGGCCCATACGAGAAAGTAAAAAGCATTTCAGTGTTGTCCCAGCAACTAATGGTGGTCATGCCAATGTTTATTTACTGAATGCTTATCATGTTGTAAACAAATTTATAAAAATAAGTTTTAAATTCTGCATAAAACCCTGTATCATTTTTTCTCTCATTTCATCCATATTTTTGTAACGACTCTTTATCCAGTAAATATTTTATGGCCATCCTGTGTTTTTTAGAAGCTGTGAGATGAAATCCAATATAAAGCTTCAGTTTAGTACTACCGCTTAGTTAAAATTGCAACATGAGAATTTCAATACTTAAAGAGCCAGTCGTACAACTACTTTGGCTTGTAAGAGCAACCGCAAACAATATGAATAAAACGTGAGCTTTCCTTTTTGGAAATTTCCCAAAAAATTGAGGATAAATATACCGGGAAATTCCCTTAAATAACAAAAACAAGATATCTGTCAGTGCGTGTACTCAACTGCATGTGTGCATGTTTCATTTTGTTATGATTATTTTTATATTTTTATACAGCAATGAACAAAATCTACCGTGATTCGCATGTAGGATTTTATGGGAGTGAAATGTTGAACTTATTGTAAGAGAGATAAAAAACAAATGCCAGACAGGCGCACAGAGGTAGTCAATATATCAAACTGTTACTTTTTATCGTAGCTGATAAAGCGGATGTATGCAAATTTTCAAGGCTAAAAGGAAGTAAAACCGGCATTGTAGTTGTTTGTATGGATATTTAATCGTTTCCTCGATAATTTTTTCATATGGAAAATGATTGATTACAAATGAATAAGAACTTATTACATTACAAATTCTTTTCTTATTCAATAAAGGATCCCATTCAGTGGCGTAGTTGCAACTCTTGCGCCCGGGGCAAACTTGCAACACCCATCCTTCCTTTATAAGTTACAAATGGCACATAAACCTCAAAATAGAAAAATACGTTCTAGGAAAAAACATTTTATTAGTAACGTAACGTTGAATGTAAAATTCAATATTTTACTTGATTTTTTTTTTCCTTTCCAGAACATAGTTTATTATCAGACAAGTTTAAATTAATCCCTAATACAAATTCCAACCCTCAGAATTAAAAGTAGTTAAAGTAAAAAAGAATAAAAAACATTTTTAAGGACACGCCTTTATTAGTGTTCTAAAAAGTAAATTTTTCAAAATTATTTTCAACATTTTAGGCATTAATTTAGAATTTATTGTCATAAATATTACTTTTTCAACAATTTTTCTTCAAATTCACAAGCAGATGGCTCCACTGGTATAAAATAAATGAATCGATTAACTGATAATATTTTTTTGTGAAATTATTTAAGTAGTGTACTCTCATCAAGGACACACGAGCGTACAAATTAAAGAATGAAAATACCTGTAAATAACATTTTATCATTTGTACTGCAGCTGCAATTAATGTTTCATCTGCCGTTACACTGCCTGCCAGTAACGTTATATTCGTAAGCGCAGTATTTGCAAATACCGCTTTAACTGTTGGCAAATTACCTGGAAATAACGTTTTATTCGCAGTTACAGTATCTACAAATAACGCTATACTTAAATTAAAGCTTCAGAAGCAAATCAATTAAGCTGAATCCTAATGGGTTTTTCTACAATAACTGTGTAAGGACGCACAGCGTCCGCATTGTAGCAAGCGAAGCAAAAACACTTTGCGTTGGCAAGCAGAGGACAGAGCCCTTTAGTACTTAAAAATGCATTCGTATTTAAATGCCTGCTGCAATTGAATATCAATTATGAGACGGGGAAGTTCGACGAACAAATGATAGTATCCTTTGATGGAAAAGCATCCATTGTTGTAGCACTATTAGGTGATCGCCTATTGGTGAAACTTTCCCTGAATAGATTTACCTACAGGAATTTTACCCTATGACGGACTTGGTCCAAAGTAGACTTACAACAGCAATTTTAGCGATAAAGCTAAATTCTAAATTTTATCCATCTAGTTCTCTGCATTTTTGAGTTATCGTGTTCACTCACTCCCCGATGGACAAACAAAGAGGCTTCCTTTGGATGGATTTCATCCAAAATTTAAAAGAAATTTACAATTTTGGTATACAGAACACATACCAAACGTTTCTGATTTATCATGTTAGCAGACAGACAGACCCAACAAACGAAATTCCAAAAATGGTGTTTTCGGACTCAGAGGGTCCTATTACGCGCACCCGCTTGATAATTTTAAAAATGCTCGAAATAGGAAATTTTCAACGCGTTAATCATCATATAAAAAATTATAAAGAAACCTTCATTTGCCCAACGCTAACGTGTTACAATAAGAAATGGTCGCGGTGGCCCGGTGGTGGTACGCTTCGAGACGAATTCTACTAAAGATCCACTGTGTGCGTGAACCTGGTACACGTTAAACGTCCTGATGCCAAACGTCCTTCCATTGGTGTGGAATAGATTTTTGGAGATGGGAATGCCAGCTGAGGTATCGACCTTGTCATCTAACAGCAGTTCACAACTACGACGGCCACTCGAAAATATCCTTCATTCTGCTATAAAACGGGACGTTAATATAACTGAACTCAAAGTAGGAAGAAAAAGTAAATTTGTGCATAAATGATCAAACTTAAAAATGATGAGTATCAAAATGTTTGATAATGTCAATTATCCGGCGAAAGCAGATTTTAAAAAAAAATTATGTATGCACTTAATTTTGAAAGGCATTTATAAAAGGTTTTACTTTATGTTTTAATATATCAGTAATGTAAAGAAAAAAGTCAAATTATGTCAGTTAGCATAAACGTGGATCTCCAACGCCCAACAAGTTTCCTGACTTTTAATTTGTACTTAATTTTGGGGGCATTTTTAATATTATTTGTCACTCATTTCTTAAAACAAATAAATGTTCTATATAATTAAAGAACATATTTAAAAACTATATTTCTTTTTAGGGTACCAGTGGCATGAATTTATCAAACTTGAAAGCCATAACTGAAATATAATTCTTCGAACAGCGATGCGCCTAAAGTTTTGAGCATATATTATCATACTTAGGTGAGTATTTAAAATAAAATCAATATTTTTATAACCATTTGTATTTTCTTTATTTTATATTTCCTACGTTTATATATTTAAATCTTGTTCTTGCTACATATTATTCCTATAAAATCTTTATTTATATATCCACAATCTTTCTCTACATCTTTATTTATATATCCACATCCATAAACATTTGTATTTTCTACATCTATATTAAACAACCTGAAGAAGGAAACTAAATTCACTTATTCTTACTGTTTGTTTCGTGACATCTGTCTTGGAAACTTTACTATTTCAAACAACGGTTTTCAAAAATACATTTTCTCATTTAGTAATTCTGTTTTTATAAATGCTCCTTCTGACAGTTTAATACAGAACAGTTCTTATAAATGTACAATGCAAAGACTTTTTACTGGTAAGGTATCTGTTGCATGATCGAGTTCCGAATTAGTTACATTCCGAAGTGTCATTAGTGAAGTTAATTACATTCCGAAGTGTCAATAGTGAAGTTAGTTACATTCCGAAGTGTCATTAGTGAAGTTAGTTACATTCCGAAGTGTCATTAGGGAAGTTAGTTACATTCCGAATTAGTTTACTTTTTCCGAAGTGTGAACGCGTCTGTTAAAACTGTTAATGCACCACTAAATTTGTAATAAAATCATCATCTGCTTATAAAAATAAGGAAGAAAACTTTCTCCTTCGCTGTACCTTTTGTCTTCAAACTGAAAATCAAACATACTACGTTATAGTTAGGGTTCCCGCACGTCCTGTATATACTGGACTGTCACCGTATTTCATTCTTCAGTCCCGTATTACTATTTGTCCCGTTTTCTCCCTAAACTCAGTCAGTGGGGACAAGTAAAACAATTTTGAATTGTCGTTATAATTTTAAAATGACTTGAGGCCAATTTTATAATTATCTGAAAGAAGAAAATGATATAATTAAGAAAGTAAAATCAACTTTTAAACATAAGACTGAGCTAAAGAGGATTAATTTTGCATCTTTTTTATTACTCCTGAGTGTTCATTTTATTAGAATGTTTAAGCTTTATTGATTTTTACCATTGACCATTACCTACCTCCTTTTCTTCATGTTTTATTTATTTAGCATTTCAACGTCCCGTATAATGCTTAGCAATTATGTCAACCCTAGTTATAGCACGAGTTGCAAAAAATAATACATAGTATGAACGGCAGGATAATAAATCTGGATTTCCTTTCTTTAATCCTTCGGGAAGGAAAAATCAGGAAAATTTTATTGTTAGCGATTTGCATTTCATTTATTGGCGGAAGAGACTGAACTTAATGACTGATAAGAATATTCCACTCCGAAAGACAATAATAACAAAATTATAATGATAAGTTTCACACCAGCTGAAGGGTTTTCCTCTCTACTTCCTCGTATACTTCCACAATATGGCGAATTTTGAGCTTTAAATTTGTGCTAAACTGAGCAACATTAGTATACATTTTGGAGAAGATTCCTTTCCCGTTGACCAATCAAATCCAAATATATATACAAATATTTTATCTTGGTGTAAAGATCACAAACCATATTTCACTACCTAGGTGGTTGCATTTTTCAGTTATCGTGTTCACGTACAAACGAACAGCCTACTCTTTGAGGGGAATTAGTCCAAAATTTAACACAGATATACAGTTTGGGTGTAAAAATCACAGCTTGAAATTCCTCATTCGAACTTTTTGCGTTTCTAAGTTATTGTATTCACATAGAACACGAATAGGCAAATCGACAGACAGTATCCAATAGGCAGTGCAAAATTTGATTAACATTAAAAATTTTAGCAATAACATCAATGCTATATTTCACGTATGTACCTCTTTGCGTTTTTGAGTTGTTGTGCTCACGGCTGTTGTGCTGCGGGATCCCATCCAGTGACGTAGTTGCAACTTTTGCGCTTGGATCAATCTTGCGCCCTCTCCTTTATAAGTTACAAAAGCTACACAAACCTCAACATAAAAGGATAGACAGATTTGATGCAAAATTTGATTAACATTAAAAATCTTAGCACTAACATTAATGCCAAATTTCATGTATCAAGTTCTTTGCGCTCCTAAGTTGTTGTGCTCACATGCGGGATCCCATCCAGTGGCGTAGTTGCAACTTTTGCGCTCGGGTCAATCTTGCAACATACGCCCGCTCCTTTATAAGTTACAAAAGACAAACAAACCTCAACATGAAGAGATAGACAGATTTGATTCAAAATTTGATTAACATTAAAAATCTTAGCAATAACATCAATGCCAAATTGCATGTATCTACCTCTTTGCGTTTTTGAATTGATGTGTCATGTCCATATCAGATGTTAAAAAAATATTCAAAAATATTCGTTATCGGTTGCGAAAAATTCAGTTTATTCTTCCTGTTTGAAATTTCAAAAAATTGAGATATGTGGCGTTGCTTGTTAAGTGACGATATGTTGTCATTACGAATTCCTTCATTGCTCCCATTATGCGCTCAGGACTTACAACAGATTTCTGTTCGACGGATTTCGTCCAAATTTCTGGAGAAACCTACAATTTTGTTTCTAAGACAGGATACCAAATTTCATCTGCCTAGCATGTTTCGTTTTCGAATTATTGTGATCACAGACAACAGACAAATATAATCCCAAATGTGTTTTTTTTCGGATTTAAAAAGTTCTGAAAAGTGGATATTCATTGAAATTTGACGATTATAAATGTTTCCCTTGGAATGATTTGTTTTCAAAAATTTTAAAATTGTGAAATGGAATTCTGCATAGATCTTGTTTTGCATTTTTCACAATCCGTAACTTGAATTTTAGAAACTATAAATTGGTTTTGTTTTTTACAAAAAATATTTTTAAAAAGTTATTTTTAAATATTAATAATAATTTAAAACTTATTTTTTTGAAATTTCAAAGAGGAAAAAAAGCTAAATTTTTCGTAACCATTAAAGAATATTTCTGAATTTTTTTCTTCCTCTTTGAAATTTCAAAAAATTGAGATAGGTGGCGTTGCTTGTTAAGTGACGATATGTTGTCATTACGAATTACTTTCATTGCTTCCATTATGAATTTATACTCTATTTGAATCGAAGTTGATTCTTACACGAGCATTTTCACTTTATTGACGTGTCTGTCGCATCATACAGCAGTTAAACGTTTGTGCAATAATGATAAACTTGATAAAAGCTGGAATAAAAATTATGAATTTTATTTTGCCAGAGATCTATTAAAGCTTACATTTTTAGGAACAACTTAATATATGGTTTATTTACCAGTAATAAAATCTAATCTAGTCTGTTATCGACAACGATAAAAGAAATCCTTACGCGTGCGCTAGCGATATTTCTCAGAAATCATCAGATCTGCAACACTAAAGCATCGTTATAAAAATTGAGAATGAAGTTGCATTCCTTCCATGATTTCTCTTCTATTTTTGTCCATCTAAGTTCGACACAACTCTAATTTGAAAGTACAGTAAAGCCTTGATTAACCGTCACTCCTTTAACCGTCAGTTTATGTTATCCGTTATTGTCTAAAAGAAACACATAATTATAGCTTTACAATACATTTCTGTACATTACTTATGTTATATTAAAGTTTACATTGATTGTTTTGTAAACTTAAGGCGACCAGGGATCTTCAAAATCATTTTTTTTTAATTTTCAACTAATCAATTTGAAATTTTACAGGCAATAATAGGATCACTATATAAGACAACACACGAAATTTTACTTTATCCAATATGTATTGTAAATCCAAAACATTTATTTATTTCTGTGTTATGGGTAGAAATGTAATTTTTAATAACAATTAATGGTCTTTATGGTAAATGTTCCAGGCTCTTCAATTTTTGTTCAAATTTCATGACATTTCTTAAAAGTATAAAGATATATATGGAGAAGAATTTTGAGCATTCATAAAGAAAATATTTTGTTATTAAAATGTAAATATTTTCTTCCATATCAAATATTGGGCTTAATTTTTTTTTCCAAAATCAGTTGTTTGGAGTTATTATGTGTATTCAATTTGAAATTTCTTTCTAAAACATAAAAATTAATCCCAATTGAAAAGGGTTAGAGTAACTAATTTTAAAAATTAAAATGATTTCAAGTAATTTTGGAGCGCATGGAACATTTATCATTAAGTCTTATTAATTGTTTTAAAAAACTACATTTGTACCCATAACTCAGAAATAAATAAATATATTGAAGTGAAATTTTGTGTGTTGTCTTATATAGTGCTCTTATTAATGCCTGAAAATTTCCAACGTGATTAGTTGAAAATTTTTTAAAAAATTATATTGAAGGTCCCTGGTTGCCTTAAATGCATCATGCTAAGTTCATCCAGAAAGTAAGTACTGTTTGCGCATATCTCCCGCGCATCTGACAGCACGAAGGTCGCGCATGCGTAGTTACATCCTTCAACTCGAGAACGAATTAGCCAAGCCATTGTGTTTGTTTCCGTTAACGTTTGAAATCATTGTTTGTCGGTAATAATGTTTAAAACAATCGATCGGCCCGGCCAGATGTGAAATAAGAGCCGTTATCAAGTTTTCGAATGCGATAAATGTTCGACCTCGTTAAATTTATGGTCAGATAAAAGAAACTTACGGAGAGAACGCGATAAGTGGAGGTATAGTGCGAAAGTGGGTTAGGACCTAGCTCCATCCGACTTCCATTTGTTTTCTCATCTCAAGAAATTCTTGCCAGCCAGCAATTTGCAAGTGATGATCAGATCAAGGTAAACGTCCAGAATTGGTTCAGGTCGCAGACGGCCGATTTCTATGAAGTGAGTATGTTGTAATTAATGCCAAGATATCACACATGCCTTAATTCGCATGGTCAATATGTCGAAAAGTAGTTTAAGGTGTTTAGATTTTTCTGTAATAAAATACAAATGAAAACAAATTGCTAATCTTTTTTGATACCCAAACGGTACATACTTTCTGGGTGAGCTTTGTATATGTGTTAATCACTTCTCGAGGATTTTATTTTCATGTTCGTCCCAAATCAGAAATGAAATCACGTTATTGTGCATATGTTTTAAGATTTCTTTTATCCGTCTATGCGGTTATCCGTCACAGATCTGGTCCGGACGGTGACAGTTAATCAATGTTTTACTGTATTCAAAATACTCAATCCGTAACGTAATCTTCTCCAGATATTATGTTACTCATTTATGTATAATAATTAATTTAAATGTTATATTATCATTTGTTAAATAATCTACTATCATTGTAATTAATTAGAATTGTTCATGCAAATATACTAAAATATAAAAAAAATCTTCACAAAAACCTCGTATCTTAAAAAAAATTCTGCCTAACATAATTTTTAACTGCCCAATATAAGAATCTAAACATTAATTTAATTATGTATCAAACTTCAATATAATTGTATTAATCTGTTATATATCTGCTTTCTCTATTATTATTCTGTTTATGCATGGAAATTTAAATCAAATGCTGATATAATTCCTATGAGACTTTTTCCATATTCTAACTCATTTCTTGGTATTTTATAGCAATTAATGCTTTCAGTTTATCAAAAATTTAATAAATTGCAAGTTTTAATGCTTGTTGCCAAAACTAAATGTATGTTATTACTGTTGCGGGTGAAACAGATGGCCTCTGGAGACAGCTGGTTAATTAAAGTCATAAATGATATCACCTATAAATATAAAAATTTTCCGTAATAATAATGAAATAGTTCGGACTACAGTTGCTACATTTTCTGCATATTATTTTGGCGGGAGGTGAAACCACTTTGGACGAGTGATCAGAAATTATTTCAATTAGTTTTTCGTAAATTAAATCTCGAGGCTACTGGTTGACATTTCGAAAATATTTCACGGCGCCATCTACAGCAAATAAAATAAAATAAAAACTTATGCTATAAAACAAATCGGTTTTTCTCAATTCAACCTCGGAGGGATTTTTTCCAATAGGTTAATAAATTTTTCAATTAATTTCAGCTGATATGCAATACAAATAACCAACACTTACTGATGACTTTATTACTTATTACAGTGGCGAACTTATTAATGGTATGTGGAGGGGGAAGGAAATGATCTTCAAATAATGGGTAATAGTTTATAAACACTTTAACAGATTTTATTTCGTTGATTTAGATCAAAACTGCCCTGCAAACAAAACTCACGGATCCTTTGGTGACTGCCCAATGTCCTGCTCTACCTTCTTACCTCCTGCCCACCTGAACCACCAGTGGAGGCTGAACTGGGCTCAAATGCCAAGATGGCACTCCTACTCGAACACAGGTATTCTCTTCAAAATGCATCAAGCCAGGAGACTGTCCTCCTGAACCAGCAATGCATGAAA
>BGPR01000389.1:0-15168 GCA_013235015.1 Araneus ventricosus | reverse complement strand
TTAATATTGCGATATTAATAACAGCAGTTTAAAATTCACGTAATGGTCCATCCCAATGGCACATGGTTTTTTGTGGGATCAAATGATTTTTTCCAAAAGCCATCCAGGTTTGAAAACTCTCGAAAATTCACATATTAAATTTTGTCCGTCTTTGAAAATAATCACTACTGAGAGCAATTATTTTTACATAAGAAAATAGATTTTGTAGCTTACATTTAAATTACGTCTATTAGCAGTTCCAAAAAATGCCAGCCTAATCGAAGTTCGAAGTGCAATTCTAATTTAAATTAATACAAAACAAACCATGGTAGGACTGAAAGCAGACCGTTCATTAAAACCGACATCTCATGATACTAACAATTATTGCTTTCAACCAGTTCTGTTTAAAGACAGTGGTTGTTCTTTCAAGATCATTGCTTCATAAAGCATCAGCTAAAATTAAGCAATCTTAATAATTAAAATACCGAAGTTGCCATTAATTTCATCCCCGTATACATAGTTACTTGAATAACTACAAAAATAATTTAAATATGGAAGACAGAAAGATAGAAAATAACACAGCAAAGTACAGCAAAACCATAAAACGTAAAAAAAAGTTGCAGCTAACATTTAGAATAACACTCACAATAAAATAGTAAAACTGTAGAAAATAATATAACCTGACTATAGCAATATTGGAAACCAACATATGTATCATAAGCGCCATTTTGCCCGGTCAGTAAAGTTATTTCTGGCTGCTTCTGGAAATGTGCAAGATTAGAAGCTCGAATGCGGCGACAAATTGTGCAACAAAAGAGTAAATAAAAATAGTTTTTAAAAAGCACTTTTAGAAGAGTATGAAAAGTAGAACTATCTTTAATTTAAGTTTTCTACTTTTTGGTCTTAATCTGTAATTCATTATTATAAATAGGGGAAGGTGGTGTACCTTGGACATAAGTGTACCTTGAACCTATGCCGATTTTAGCGTCATCTGTATAGATGTATAGAAAATGTTATGTGTATTTTGTACACTTGCCACCAGAGGTCCCAGTGTACCTGAACTTATTTGTCAAGGTGCTCATTTGAATGAATGAATCCTGAAAAAGGAAATTGACCCATCAAAAGTAATTGTTTTCCTGTTGAATTTTCTGTTAATAGTTCCTAAACATACATAAATGCTTTATAGTAAAATGCCTAACTTATAAAGAACAGTTTTAGCTATAATAACATGTGTTAGAAATTATGTTAAGTCTAACCTCAATTTAGTAGTCAGCCATTTTCCATGAAATGGCCAAGTGGTGTACCTTGGACCATGCCCAAGTGGTGTACCTTGGTGCATGACCACTACATGGTCTACCACTTATGTTGTGGAAAAATGTGATGTAATGTGGAAGTTACCACATCCCGTGTTGACTGGAGGATCTGAAAGGCAGCTTCGGAAATTAACATTTGGAAATGACTTGTCTAATTACAATGTTGATTAAGCCTACTCATAGGAATGAAACTGTCGCTGTAATAATTTTATATTCGGTCTAATCTAAGACCTCATTAAGTAAAAGTTGTCATTAACATTTTTCTGTAGCTAAAATACCAATAAATGTTTATGTTCAAACTATTCGGTTAGATTTTGTAAATCTAGAAATAGCTGGTCCAAGGTACACCACCCATGGTGTACCTTGGTCCTATTTGCACTTTTTTTTAAATTGTAAATAATGCACTGAAATACTTTTTTAAAAAATCTACAAAAAATATATGTTGTGTATAAAGGCCTTAGATATGAAAGAAAAATTGTTTTGTTACCTTTCTTTTAGTAATTATCCAATTAAAAATTAAAAAGTAAAAATGGGACCTAGGTACACCACCTTCCCCTACTATGGAACTTTGAAATCATTTTTTTTTTCTTAAATTCTCTAACAAGTTACGCTACTAGTATGAAATCAAACATTAATTGAATTAATAGATTAATTGATCATTGAGTTCTAAAATTATAAAATAGTGTATTGTCATTGAGAACGCAGAAATGTACGATGTCTCAAACTTCTAGCACATCAGGAATTGAGTGAAAAATCGATTACAAAATTCCATCTTTACAAACATGAAAGAAGCCAAGTTAAAATGAAAATTCTGTGAATACTTAATGATTGGGAAGAAGAAATCGTGAGGAGCTCTGCGCTTAAAATAAATATTGAGAAATTATTTATAAAAGTTAATACCTAGTTATACCTAGTTAATAATTTTTTGTATTTTTTAATACGAATTATTCAGTTATAAGTTAAAGATCCAGGACAATCCAGGAGATTATTGTCAAAATTGGGACATTCTTTGAAGCCAATAAAAAGAGTCTCAATCTGGGATGTCTGATCACTATAGTCAGAACAAAAGGTAATTTACAAAAATTTGTGGGAAAAAAACTGTTTGTTTTTATAAGTTTTTTTTCATGAACTAAAATCGTTTAAGTTTTTATTTGTAAACATTCATTTGAATTTGATGGGTTGACTTCGTTCCTAAATGGATCTTATCTTGTTTCTTATTCTTGGTGATGTCACAGTATGGTCGTGCAAATTGTATAGCTATGACGTCATAACCAACTATAGCATCATAGCCAATCAGGTTTAGCCACATATTTTTAGCTGAGTATATAAGTGATGCGTTAGATTTTTAAAAAAAGAAATGTTTGGAGAGAGTAATAATGTTTTGCTTTATATCTTTGAATATTTCAAGTAAGAAATAAATAGTTTTTATGTAAAATGGAATAGTTATTTCTTGCAGCAAATACCGGTCCACCACTAAATTCCTAACCAACAAAAAGCCACATAATATCATAAAGTGCAGATAAGAATTATGTAATACAAAAATAAAAATCTGGGTTTGAAACATACAGAAATTTAACAGAAAGGCCATCACTTTTACACATTTTTATTTAACTCCACTTGTTTCATATTTGTAAGGAGAGAACTTTGTAATCGATTTTTCACTCACTTCTTGATGTTCTAGAGTTCAGAAATTTTGTGCATTTGTGTGTTCTCGGTAGCAATACAATATTTTGCTGATTTCAGAACTTTATTATCATATCGCCTGTCGAAAAGTGGCGAAAGTCCGAAATTCATGGTTTGGAGAAAATAGAGTTTCGAAAGGTCAGAAGTTAATAATCGATTAGTTCAGGTCAGTTAGATCAGTTGTTTCAGAACTTAATTATCAGCTAAACAATTATGAATTATAAATTATTAACTGAAAAGTACAAAATAAAATTTTAAAAATTCTGTACTATTCTACACTATTAAGAATATATTTTTAAACTCTGTTTCATTTAATCTCTCTAAGACAACGCTTTTCTTTCATAATATTTCAATAAAATGCACCTAATTATTATCTTTATATTGAGCATTAACCAATTTAATTTTAAAGATTGAATCCCATTGTGAATTTAATATTTACCTTATTGGAATATTCACTATTCATACTTACGGATTCAGAAGTAGATAAGATTGATTAGTAGATATTCTTTTCATGTCCTATCTTTATTAATAAAACCACAAAGGGAACAAATCTCAAATGTTTTAAACACAGCAACTAACAAAATAACTCCTATATTAATGCCATTAAATTATTATATGGCTTTATTCTAAAATAATTTAAGTATATTTATCTTGGGGAAAAAAACTTACCTTGCTGCGCCACAGCCACTGCAACTAACAAGAGCAATGAAATCAAAACCTTCATGTTTGCAAACTTTCTCCAACCAAAACTCAGAACTAGTTATCAAGAAGCCCTTTTATATTACATAAAATTCCTGCGATCTAAGAATACGTAATTCTAGACAAACTAGAATGACGAGGTGACTTCCTCGTAATTGCTTCGGTCTCGGTGGAACTTTTTGTTATTTTGACGGAACTTTCAGTATCTAAAAATAACACAAAGCAGATGATGATAAGTATAAACACCGCCTATGGGTACCAAACTGTAACTTGTTTTCGTGGATGAAAAAGCGAACGTTCCGATAGTCAAGGTCGATGAGATACTTGATGATATAATTTAGCTACTTGTGTATTCTAAATGCAACGTTTTCAAAATTTCTAAATCGAACCTATCTAATAACCCGTATACTAATAAAAAATAACTGTACAAGATTAACTAAAAAACATTAAGACCTCGTGATGAAATATGAGATTATATGTCCTTTTAATATTTTATTTTGTGAAGTTTCAAGGGCAAAATATTATGAAGTTCTTCCAAAAATAATCATAATATGGCTTCGAAACCGGACAATATTCTAAGAAATCAAGGACAAAACGAAATTTGGAGGGGCTTTTGATTGATTTTAGTGAAATTGTTTTGCGAACCATTCAGATTTAGGTAAATGCTGTATATCATAAAATGAACAAGAAATTACACTGTGAAGCAAGTTTATTGATAAAATGCTAATTTTAAGTACAAAATAGTTGTGTATGCATTAAAAAGTTTAATAGTAACCTTTTAAAAATAAAAAGCTTCCCAGTCTATAAATTTTCCTTACATGAAACTAAAGAGTAAAATTTATCTAGAAATATCTTGGTTCCTTATTTTTAAGTACCCATATCCTCAGCGGAATCTGGGAAAAAAGGAAGATCAGATTTCTCAAAATTAGTCAGTCAAAATTCATTAGAACTCCCTCTTGATTTTAAAGGGTTCATTAAGATTTTCTAGTAGCTGATAGAAATATATTTAGCTAAATGTCTGTCATAAAATTTTTGTTTATTATAAAAATTTCAGAATCGTTTCATTTTTTTACTTTTTGAACAGTAATGTGATTTTTTTATATTATAGATAGTTCGTGAAATTTTCTTATCACTGCTTTCAACCAAATATAATTTTTTTCTCTTACTAAGATAATTGGCAAGTAATAATTTTTAATACATGCACAAAACTTGAGAATTCTCATCAATTTTGAAAACAAATGATGAGAAGTGCAATTCTTTCAACTGAATACCAGATATGCCAAATGTAAAAAAAAATCATTCACGCTGTAAGAGCGTGTGTCGCAAATATCTGAAACTAGATATCTCGTATTATGTGCAATAATCGTGAATCACTATTTTCTATGGCATAAGTGTACAGCCATTGGAGACAAGAATAACAGCGGAGGATAATGTGTATTATGGTAGGACTTTATAAAGCATAACAAACGTCTTATCGTTTTTACGTTCTCATATACGAAATGTCTGTCTGTGAACACGATATATAACTGAAAAACGAAACAAACTAGACGAATATAAAATATTGTAATCGTCAAAAATATCGTTCTCGACATGTTGGGTGAATTTACACGTTCTGAGTCTGAAAAAACCATTTTTGGAATTACGTTCGTCCGTGAACACAACAGCTAACTCAAAAAAATAACTAATTAGGAGAATAAAATTTGATATGTGGTCTATAAAAAGATCTGCATCAAATTTTTTTTTGAATCCTTCATCGAGGTGACATCTGTCGATCCGTTTATTCGTACGTAAGTGAACGCTATAATTTAAAAGAGCAGCAAGCAAGGTGGGTGAATTTTAGTATATTTTTTACACCATAATTTGAGATGAGTGCCTGATTTTGGACTAAATGGTATAATGGGCAGACTATCTGTTTCCAAGTGTATGATAAAATGAGATCTCAGAAACGCATCAAGAAAGATAAATGAAACTTTGGAACTAATCTTGACACCAAAATTTTAGATCTGTGTAAAATGTTGGACTCAATCAGTAATCGGGGAGAATTCCAAAATGCACATTCCATTCTCTTACTATACAGGTGGTTATAAATCATTGAACACATTTCAAAAATTAATAAAGAAAACTAATAATGTTTCAACCACATTTCTTTTCTTTAAAATGAGAGATGAAATAAAAAAGTTTTTTCAGATAGGTGGCGTACCATTACGGCGTTCTAAATTTGCTACAGCAAGAGATTTCCATATGCAATGCTACTCAGCAGAAGCCTATGCACGTTTTCTGGTTTCCTTTCTAAGTTTTTCTTCAATATCTCAAAAACTATTCAATTTTCGCATTGCAATTGAATTATCAAATTAAAGAGCGTAAAATTCTACACAAATACATGCTTTTATTTTTCTTTTAGCTTGAATAGTTTCGCAGATAATGGCTCTCAAAAATGGGAGATGTCCAATAATTTACGACCACCTAGACCACCGTAACGGCGGGTTACCTATCTATAAAAAGAGCTATTATTTTTAAAAACCGTAGTTATAACATTATAAGTTTATCGTTAATTAATTTTTTAAATGGGTCGAATAATTTATGACCACCCCGTACTATGATGCATCCTACGAAGCTAAACATAAAATGAGCCATATTGTGGAAGTATACGGGAAAAGTTCAGAAAAGAACATTTTTGTTTTAATATTACCAAATTAATGACATTATAAGTAACCGTCACCTTATAGGTTTTTCTCCAAAAGTATCATAACGGGTTTTTTTTTAAGTTATTGATTGTTGGTAAGCCACTTTACCCCTAAATTTTTTTTGACACATGGTTATTCATAAGGCATGGCACTCCCCGAATATGACAACCACTCGTTAGTGTGTTCGCAGCTCATAAAACAGAGCGTTCTCGCGGTGCAGAAGCCACGTCAAGAGTCTAGTTTTGCCGAGAGCACAAGCTGCCACGAAGTACTCACATAAGCCCCATATTCATGAGATATGGTGCTAACAATTCTTATCATCACAAGAAAACATTAACAATTTGAGCAGGAATGGAACTCGCTAACGTACTCACTACGCCATCCGAACCGGCTATTCCCGATCGATGGAAAAGCTTTGTTTAAAGTTTTTGATGAATTATTACAGATTACAGGAACTACGTAAATTCGACATCTTGTTTCAAAACACTGAAACGAAATGTCTAATGAAGCAAAATGCGAAAGATATCCGGCGTCTGGTATTGCCGAAACTTATTTATATAGAGAAGGATGACCGAAATTATGTGTCATGAAATATTTCGTACCATAGAAATCTTTTTCTGACTCTGTTTGCTCATGGAATAATTGTCATCTTCAAAATTTTAAGTTTAATATTTCGAACTTTACTCTTAGGTATAGATTTATACCTAATAATTTTCATTTTATCGTTGAAAATTAAAAGGTTGAGCTTTTGGGGTTTTAACGTTCAAAGTGCACTCTATTAACGCGAAGTCTGTAGTCTTTCTTTTATACATGCGTTTTAACCCTTTGCGGCGCACTGCCTTTAAAGTTTAAATTAAGACAAAGCAATTTGTAGGCAGTCTATTTAGGCCTAAAGCAGTACGCAGGTAAAATTTCGTCAAGGTTGCATACACCGTTATGATTCTGTGGGTGTTCCAATGAGGCATATTTACGGATCCTACTATGGTTTGGATTGAGGTCGCTTTTCATTGGCTCTCAGCGTCGCGTGACTTGGCTTGCTTCTGAATGATGTCATAGGAGCGCGCTTAGTTTGGATTTCGATTTTTGTCTTAGCTATCATATCATGGAAAAACCAAAATTATCTTTTAATTACGATTATTTGCATATTTCTAAAGGGAATGATGAATTCAGGATAAAGATAATTTTGGTTTCTCCATGATACAATAGCTAAGACAAAAATCGAAATCCAAATAAGCGCGCTCCTATGGCATCATTCAGAAGCAAGCCAAGTCACGTGACGCTGAGAGCCAATGAAAAGCGACCTCAATCCAAACCATAGTAAGGATCCGTAAATATGCTTCCATGAGCAGGAACACTACGCCACTAGAGCTCTGAAAAGTGTGTCTAAGCCAGCATTGCAGTGGAGCGCGAAAATGAGTAAAAGCTTTTAGAAAAGAGTGAAAAACACTGTATTATACCTATGCAGCAGATTTAACATAACTCAGGGTTACGCCACAAGGAGGCCTGCTACTCTACCCGCCCCCCAAAAAATCTATATGATTATATATGATTTTCTCTGAGTAAATGAGATAAATATTTACAGTTCTACAAAAATATTTACAATTTCATACATTTTAACTTCATGAAAGCTGTAATATATAATCAAAAAAATATCTACACAATTATATAAAATGAACTGTAGCGAAACTCAAACTCGAGAGCAAAAAAACTCGCGCAGCTCTAAGTAAAGATGACTCGAGTACTGATAAAATCCCCACAAAATTCCAGAGACACACAATGGGGAAAGCCGTTTTCAAGAAATCCAACCCGCCCCCGCAATGTCCGTTGGCTTGAGTTCACCCCCCCCCCCAAAAAAAAAGAGAAACGTAAACACAGATGTTCTCTCTCGTCATAGAGTTCTGCCGCGTAATATGAAAAGCTCTATAGGCGCAGTATTCCAGCTCATGGAACACCCCATTTTATTCAACGGTTATACGTATGCTTTCTGTATAAAAAATTTAAAATAATATAGAATAAGTAGTTTAAAATACAGACAACAAAATAACACAGAACTTTTTTCAAGCGATTTTTTTCTTTTGGTATTACAAAAAAAAATTATACAATATTCCTTCGAAATACAGGGATTTAAATAACGCATCACAGCTGAAGATTATGAATCAGCTTGTGTAGTGTCGCCCTCTATGCTTTAAAAAGAAAGTTAAAAGTTCCAGAAACCTATTTTTTCCATTTATAGTTGAATTTAACTGTTTGAGAAGCGAGTCAAGTTGGGTGTTCCATGCACTGGAACACTGAGAAACGAAGAGTTAATGCTACTTACAGATTAGGCATTCCGATTGCAGCTAATCTGTTTTGCATATTAAATTTTTACTCGACAATTTTTGCTTTCTAGTGCAAGAAATATCGAAAGACAAAGTATTGAAAAAACAAAATATGATAAGAAAAATTCAACCTCGAGATTTTGATTAATCTCTAAGTTTTAGATCCCCCTGAATTCGAAAAAACATCTTCTGTTTGTGGATATAATATCGCAAAACACAAACGAGCCCGATGAATGAAATTTTGTATACTATTTTTACACCCACATTGCAGATCTGTGTCAAATTTTGAGCGAAATCGGGCTGTAGGGAGTCTGTCAGAGTCATCAGAACCCATGAGAACATAACTCAACCAGTGGGAATGGTCTCCCCTAAACTTTCTCGTATACTCCCAACAACATGTAGAGAAAAAATAAGCTAAAAGACAGCAAAACGAACAAAGCGTCCCTAACATGGTGGAGAAACCAGCGGGAGTGGCCTCCCCGAAACTTTCTCGCATACGACCAGCAATGTGGGGTGGGTAGGTAAATATTTTTGGAGTATATAACCCGGGTATTTACCCAAGGCCTAGTTATTTTGAGAAAACAACTATGAATGGTGATTTACAATAAAACATATAAAATTTATATATTCCCAAAAACTTGTTATTTTCCAAAAAAAAAGTGTCTTTGGCCAGCATTCCGCGCGCATAAAAATTACGTTTCCCAATATTACGTTCCCCAAAAAGGTGCTGTTTCCCCACCACCGGTTGGATAAAAAAATTCGAACCTACTGTAACCCAGAATCCAATAACTATCAGAAGGTTTTTCATTGTAGATTATAGTAGTTGTAAATTTTTAGGTGAAGAATCAAATTCAAAGAGATGCGTACCGATTTTTTCACTCTTGCCGGCTCAAGGACAAAGTGACGTAATCCTTCCACGTGCACAGAGATTGCTACCACTACGCATGCGCTTGGAGAATCGGATTTTAAAAAATTTAGTATGCAATTTGAACGCCTTTTTTTAACCGATTTTAGACGACATTTCTGCACAGATCTATAATTAATGTTAGCAACCGCCATACCCATTTTTATTTATCTAAACCAAAGGGTTCAGGAGATATAATTTTTACAAGTATGCAATTATACAGCCCGACAGACCATCACCCCTTCGACGGATTTGGTCCAAACTTTGATACGGACCTACATTCATGATGATAAAACTGTATACCATATTTTATCCATCTAGCTATTCAGCTATTCAAGTTTTTGAGTTACGGTGTTCACATGACTGCGGAAAGACCGACAGACAGACTTCCCGTAGAGTCTACGGGAAATATGTCTATCTGTCTTTCCGAAAAATCCGTCAAAAAAATCCGTTCAAATCTGTCTACAGCGTAGACGGATTTTGCCAAATTTCATAGAAACCTACAGCTTATGTATCAAGATCACATACCAAATTTCATCCCCGTAGCTCTAATAGTTTCCGAGTTATCGTGTTCACAGACAGACATAATTCCAAAATTGTGTTTTCCGGACTTAGGAAAGTCTAAAAGGTGGAGTTTCGTCAAAATCTCGAGTTCGAATTTTTTGACTATTACAATACTTTCTTTTTGCGTATGCGAGAAAGTAAAAACGTAGCAAACCATAGGAAGGAATTTTATTATTTTTTAACACGAGAATTATAGATGTTTTTTTCAAATTTTGAACCAAATCGATCAACGAGTTGATTTTCTGTCGTTCCATCTACTCCAGAAATGGGCAAATATTTTTAGGGGCGTACCAGAAAAATAAAAAAAAGTTTGGCGGACCAATATAATTTATTAAAGAAACTCAATATGGACTCAAAAATTTAAAAAATTCTTTAATACTAATGCGATGAATGAAGCTGTGACTGTATTTTTAAAATCTATATTTCGCTATAAATATACAATTTCTATAAAATACAGATGTAATTTTTTATTAGTTTAAACTGCTATTACTACTATTCTGGAGGGGGCCGTAGTTTGCCCGTCACTGGACTATTCGTGTTTATGTGAAAGTCATAGCTCAAAAGACTGATGAATTTCAGTCTAGATCCTAACACCACAAATGTATTTTATCCTAATTTGTGTTATAGAAATTATTTTGTTGTTGTTTCTTCTCTTTTTCAATTTTTCTTTTAGATTTTTTTCCTGTCTCTCTTTTCTAAATTGTATCTCAGACTTCGGTTGTTTGTTTTTTAAGCATTAGATTTTCTTAATTTTTCATTTTTTGCTTATTTTGTGTATGTTTCTTTATTTATTACGTATAGTTTGTATTTATTATTAATGTTCGTAATTATTTATTATGTTTGTTGTTTGTATTTTATTCTATTTATATTGACATTTGTATTTTGTATTGTATTACTTATATCGCTTTGTATTGTATTATCTATTTTTGTATTATATTGTATTGTATTATATTACTCTAATATATGTATTGAAATTTTTCTTCCCGCCTAATCGTGACATGCTTTACACCCTTTGGGTAAGCAGGGCAATAAAAATAGAAGAAAAACACCAAAATTGTAAATCTGTATCATATTTTGTATCCAGTTGGTCAGTTTGAAGTGGTCCAAACTTCATACACGATTCTGTTCACTATACTATAGACATAAAAGCAAAACCTCGCCACAAGATAGAAATATACAATAAAGTCGAAAGGAGAACACTCTCTCTGGTTTAGCTAATTACACACTCAAACTCCTTACTTTTTGGGTTTATTTGGGATGATAAATCACTATTTTTAAAATAATTTCTTAATTTGACTCCAGGATGTCCTTTATATATGTGATATTAGTCGTGCGTGAGTTCTTAAAATATTCATACTGACTAGTCACAATCTTACTGATTTGTTGAGAACGTTTATGCAAAAAAAGCATTGCTACAAAATTGTGCTAAAGACAAATTTCGAAAAATTTATTACCATTAATGAACAAATTGCACAGAAAAGTAATTGGTATCAGCTAATTTTTAAAAATTTTAAAATGGTGTAAAAATGATTTTTTATCTTATATGATGCTCCAATGTCATCGAAGAAAAACTTTAATATTTTAATTAATTTTTAATTAATTAAAAATTTAAATATGATTTTGAAAAATCTTTTCTTAGTGAGTACCAACTACCCAAGAAGCAGCTACGTGCCAAATTTGACAGCTCTAGATCCAACGGTCTGTCCTATAGAACACTTGGAACGATTTTCGCATCACGCATCACAAAATTAGCAGACCTAGCCAGCCTAAAAAAATTATCCTGTTAAACAGTGATTGTGTGCAATTGAGAGAAATCTTGCCAGTTTATTTCAAAAAGCTCAGCAAAACTTTTCATCTTCATCCATTATATTTTTAACAAAAATTATGATCTCAAAATAATTAAAAAGTTGATAGGTCATTATATGATTAATGATGTATCGTGACACTAGGAATACTTAAGATTAATGCGTCTTCTCTTTTTTTTAACTGTGTGCATACCTACAGTTATTGTTTTATTTAAAATTAACACAAATTTTGTATGGATATTCCAGTGAAGTATAAATTATTATAGGACACGTTCCATTCTCTTTGTTTGTTTCTTTTTTAAGACCTTCATATTTTCAACTTTGGAGACAACAGCCGATTCGTTTTTCTTGGTGAGATAAATGTTAGCTGACAAAATATAAATTTATCACCTTGCCTTAAAGGGAAAGTCTATCGATATATCCTTGAAACAAGTTCAAGGCTTTTCGTTGTGATTTTGTGTTGCTAAGAGTCAAATTTCGGACTTTATTTCAACACTTTCATTTAATTTGACTCGCTTCATGTTTGTAAAAATAGAAATTTGAAATCGAATTTTCATTCATTTCCTGATGTGCTACAGTTCTGAAATTTTGTAATCTTATGTATTCAGTATGAAAATATGCTATTTTAGTCTTTATTGAACTTAAAATTGATTTGACATAAGTAAATTGATTTATTTAACTAATTTTTGATACTATACCCTTGGTGCTGAATTTAAGGGGGGTTGGAACCCTAAGTCCGTTAACACTAACCCTGTTACTTCAATGCACCTTTTCTCAAAATCTGTTATAAATACATGTTTGAATTTTTTTATAGAAGTAAAGTACACTTTTTTTATTGTACTCAAATGAGCTTTTGGTTTTTTTTTTCAATTTTTTTATAAATTTACAAAATATTTAATTAGACATAGTGACATTTTACCCTATTTTGACACAAACAAAATTGTAAAAACTAAAGTTTTGTTTTTTTAAAAAAAAAAACTCATTTCAGTATAATGAGAAAGGTATACTTTACTTGTATAAAAAATTTCAAACATGAATCTATAACAGATTTTGAGAAAAGGTACATGGAAGAAACAGGATTGGGATTAACGAATTTAGGGTTCCAACTCCCCTTTAAAAAATGGTTTTCAAGTTTGCTTAACATTTATAATGTTGAATTATAAAATAAAAACTAAAAAGTAGAGAATATTTAAAACAAAAAATGCTTCTTTTTGCAATAATAAAAGAGTATTCTTAAAAACTCTTTTTATTAAATTTATTGTTATTATTAAATTTATTGTTATTTCTCCCTAAACTCAGTCAGTGGGGACAACTGAAGCAATTTTGATTTTTCGTTATAATTTTAAAATGACTTGCGATCAATTTTATAATTATCTTAAAGAAGAAATTGATATAATTAAGAAAGTGAAATACACTTTAAAGTAAGACAGGGCTAAAGAGGATTAACCTTGCATCTTTTCTATTATTCCTAAGAGTTTATTTTATTAGATTGTTTAAGCTTTATTGATTTTTCTTATCAGAGTAAAATAAACCATTGCCTACCTCCTTTTCTTCGTGTTTTATTTATTGAGCACTTCAACGTCCCGTATAATGCTTGGCAATTATGGTAACCCTAGTTATAGCACGAGTTGCAAAAAATAACACAATGTATGAACGGTAGGTATGGATAATAAATCTGGATTTCCTTTCTTTAATCCTTCGGGAAGGGAAAATGGAGGAAAAATCAGGAAAATTTTATTGTTATCAATTTACATTTCATTTATTGGCGGAAGAGACCGAACTTGATGAATGATAAGAATATTCCACTCCAAAAGATAATAATAACAAAATTATAATGTTTAACACCAGCTGAAGGGTTTTTCTCTCCACTTCCTCGTATACTTCCGCAATAAGGTGCATTTTGAGTTTTAAATTTGTCCCAAACCGAGCAACATTAGTATACATTTTGGAGCAGATTCGTTTCCCGTTGACCAATCAAATCCAAATATATATACAGATATTTAATCTTGGTGTAAAGGTCACAAACCATATTTCACTACCTAGGCGGTTGCATTTTTAAGTTATCGTGTTCACGTACAAACGAACAGCCTACTCTTTGATGGGAATTAGTCCAAAATTGAACACAGATATACAATTTGGGTGTGAAAATCACATCTTGAAATTCCTCCTTCGAACTTTTTGCGTTTTTGAGTTATTGTATTCACATAGAACACGAAGAGACAAATCGACAGACAGTATCCATTAGGCAGATTTAGTGCAAAGTTTTGATTAACATTAAAAATTTTAGCAATAACATCAATGCCATATTTCATGTATCTACATTTTTGCATTTTTGAGTTGTTGTGCTCACATGCGGGATCCCATCCAGTGGCGTAGTTGCAACTTTTGTGATCGGGTCAATCTTGCAACATGCGCCCTCTCCTTTATAAGTTACAAAAGCCACACAAACCTCAACATAAAAAGATAGACAGATTTGATGCAAAGTTTGATTAACATTAAAAATCTTAGCAATAACATCAATGCCAAATTCCATGTATTCTCTTTGCGTTTTTGAATTGTTGTGTCATGTTCATACTAGATATTAAAAAAATATTCAAAAATATTCGTTATCGGTTGCGAAAAATTCAGTATTCTTCCTGTTTGAAATTTCAAAAAATTGAGATATGTGGAGTTGCTTGTTAAGTGACGATATGTTGTCATTACGAATTATTTTCATTGCTCCCATTATGCGCCCAGGACTTACAAACAGATTTCTATTTGACGGATTTCGTCCAAATTTCTGGAGAAACCTACAATTTTGTTGCTAAGACAAGATACCAAATTTCATCTGCCTAGCATGTTTCGTTTTTGAATTATTGTGATCACAGACAACAGAAAAATATAATCCTAAATGTGTTTTTTTTTCGGATTTAAAAAGTTCTGAAACGTGGATATTCATTAAAATTTGACGATTATAAATGTTTCTCTTGGAATGCTTTGTTTTCAAAAAAAATTGTTTTGGATTTTTCATAATCCGTAACTTGAATTTTAGAAAGTATAAAATTGTTTTGTTTTTCACAACAAATATTTTTTTAAAGTTCTGTTTTTTAGTTAATTTATATTGTTCCATATCATCGCTTAACAAGCAACGCCACCTAACTTAATTTTTTGAAATTTCAGAAAGGAAGAAAAAAACTGAATTTTTCGTAACCATTAAAGGATATTCTGAATTTTTTTTCT
>BGPR01000388.1:664649-676956 GCA_013235015.1 Araneus ventricosus | reverse complement strand
CAAGGACGCTGATTTCAAAGGCTGGATGGTCTCATGCCCTGATTTCCAGAACGTGCCGTTCCCACCCACACTCCCTTCCCCATTTTTGGTTTTCGCCTTTGTGAGAAGAGTCCCCTTGCCACGATCCATTTCAATTTTAAGGCTCAGCGCATGAAACAGTGGCGAATCTGGGGCTGTCGGCCAGGCCCCCAGAGCCAGTCAGAATTCTTGATAGTATTAAAATCATTAAACTGTTTTTTTTAATTTGCCCTTTAAAAAGAATAATTAAAACGTTTCAACATTGCTTCTGGTTTGGGCGGCTCGAAAATTTTCTATTGTAGTCATTCCACTTGTACTTGTAGCAGCAATACGTAACTGAACGAAGGTTCTCGCGTACCCCTTGATTATTCTTTTTGTTTTCGCGTACCTCCTACTATCATATCCCACCCCCCCCCCCCCCAATAATTTTTTATCAAAAATGTCGAGGTTAGCTTAAGTTAACTTAGAAGTGAAATGACTCGAGTTAATAACATTTGCAAAATTTATTTTAGATTTTATTGCATTTTTACAATAGTATTAGTTCAACGGCAAAGTAAGTGAAACCAGTATTTTAATTATTTCATTTTAACTTTTAAAGATAGCAAAAAATTGCATTTTGTAACAATCAAGCGATATAGTTATTAAATAGCAAGTATTCACTTGGAGAAACAAAATTCTCTAACTTTTTTAATCCCTTATGTTTTCTTGTTTCCGCCATTAACAACTTTGATTTCACGTACCCCCGAATGGTCCTTTGCGTATCACAGGTTTGGGAACCTCCGTCTTAGGGGATTGGGTTGCCAGTGGGTGAGATAGGGTTACCTGAGTTAAAACTATTCTCGTTGGCGCCTGCTGCTTAGCAACATTTTCGCCCTCACGCACGGCAAATGTTTGAAAATTATAGGATTTTTTTCTTTATTTCCATTTCGGTTTATATACAGGTTTTGTATTTTGGGTGAATTTTTGAACAAAAAACGCACTCTCGGCTTATATGCGGAAATATATTTCAAGCAGGGCCGGCCTTTAGCCGATTGCAACTAATAGGGCCTCACGCCAGAGTACTGCAAAGAATCAGGAATGGCTCTAGAATTTGCCCGGCAGGGGGCACGACCTGCTGTATGGGGGGACGAGTGTAATGAAATTGGTCTCCAATTTTCGCCAGATTATTATTTATAAATTACAGTTGAATACCCCGTACAAATATTTTCCCCGACGGGGGGGCAGGGCCCCTCTGGCGCCACCCCTGCAAAGAATATACTCGAACTTATTCTAATTAATAAGTAAATAGAATAAGTTCGTAAATTAAGTAATTCTTAAGTTCTCTTAGTTCGTAATAAGTAATTTCAGATGCAATGAAGGAGATTTTCAGTTATTTAGAGGAAAAGAATGATTGCCAGTACTCTGCAGACAAGCTAATGGAAAAGATTTCTGGAGGAAAACCAACACCAGCACAAGTCATACAAAAGATGAAGAAAAAATTCAGAAGCCGCATATTTGTCAGCACAGTTCGTGCACGAAAATCTGTTATATGCTTTCGTGATGCTAGTGAAAAAAATCTGAAACGACACCTGGTAAACTTCAAAGTCGAGTAATGGAAAAACAGAGCGGGAAAGAATCGTTCGAACCGCTGCAGCCATGGTATCGTTTTAGTTTTAGAACATTATTCTTAGGATTTTTTTATGTTTTTAAATATTCGATGGCAGGCATTGTCCTTTTTTTACAGCTCACTGACAGTATCTGAAGTTAAAGAGTCCGAAAAATGTTCCCTACTGTAATAAAATTCCTGTCGGGGACGGCAAGGAATCCTTTTTGCTCGAGGGTTTGGGGACACTCCAGCTTTCCCAGGAAATGTCGGTAAACGATCGGATATCAAAGGAAGCGAGTCGAGGGACGGAGACCTCTGTACAGTTCGTAGAGAACCTTTAAATCCATAAATTGTTTTATATTAACACGAGGGTTGTTGGGGATTGTTTTTCGAACATTCCCAGATAGCAATTTTAGTTTGCAGCAAGCTTGCCACAAATTTGTCATGACAAGAGTGCAAGTTTGCCACAAATTTGTCATGACAAGAGTGCAAGCTTGCAGCAAGTTAACGAAAGCTCCGAAGTCACCATGAAACGAACTTGCAGCAAACTTGCCGTGCACACTTATTGCAAATTAAAGCAAAAAGAGAGTACGAAACACAACCCGGGATAGAACTCGCGACCTCCCGGTTCCGAAGCGGAGACGCAAACCATTGAGCCAGTCGAACTCTGAGAGGAGAAGATAGATTTCGCTAATACATCGTTCTATTCGAATCGTATACGATTTATTTTTAACTATTTTCTGGATTTCATTAATTTTTTGAGTTGAGAATATGATTTGAAGTCAAAGAGAGAGCGATTTTTGCTAATAACTACGTTTTGCTAGTAAAATAAATTATGAAATTAGAGTTCAAAAGTAATTACTTTAAAATGGGACAAAATGTCTAGTTATTATTGGTCAACAAACACTGACTGTTTTTTAGATTTAATTTTGTTTATAAACGTTAAAATTTCAACATTAAGAAAAAGGCGATATAGTTTTCTTTAAAGTGAGAGTGATATATTTAGTAAAAAGATGGAAAATGTTTCAAAAAATTTTTTTATAAAAAAGTTATCTTTTTCACAAATTATCATTGATTTATTGAATTAATAAAAAAGAATTATGGTCTAGGAGATGCTATTAAAAATCGGATGTTTTTTAAAACAGAGACAAAGATAATTATCTCTTATTGTGCTATCTTTGCAGGAAGCTTGCTTTGCAAAATTGCAGCAAGTTTGATTTGCAAAGAGGTGGCGCTATTTGTCACATCGAACTTGCTACAAGTTCGATTCAAGTTTGACGCGTCAAATTTTGCCATGACAAGTCAAAATCAAACTTGTTGCAAACTTACGTGCTGTCTGGGTTGTAGTCTCGTTTCAGTGAGCATTCGGATTTCGCTCTGAAAAGTCTTGCATTGCTCTTTATCTGTCTGATTTTAGATTTTTCATGATGTCTTATTCCAAGCCTTATAAATGACACAATTTTTTACATATTATTTCAACGTTTTCCATATTATTATGGTATATTTTAAACGGCCTTTTTTTCTCATTAAATTTACACATCTGAAGTGAATTTTGGAAATATGTATACCTTGAGACTACCTTGAATCATTTCTGTACTTCTCTTCTCTAAAAAAGGAAACCAGAAACGTCGTCGAAACGGTGGAGTACCACTGCGGCGTTCTAAATTTGATACAGACAGAGATTCCCATCCGCCAATCATCCCGCTACCAATCAGCAGAAGCCGATGCGCGTTTTCTGGTTTCCTTTTTTAGTTTTTCTTGAATATCTCAAAAACTATTCAGTTTTCTCAGTACATGTGAATTAACAAATTAAAGAGCGTCAAATTCCATACCAATACATGATTTTCCTTTTCTTCTAGCTTTAATAGTTTCGCAGATAATGGCTTTCAAAAATTGGAGATGTCCAAATAGTTTACGACCCACCCAGACCGCAGTAACGGCACATTACCTATCTGAAAGAAAAAAAATTGTAATAATAATAAATGTGCTCTCATTTTTTAAAAAAATCCATAGTTAAAACATTACTAATACCGTTGAACTTAAAGCTACCAAATTTGGTACATGTATACTTTTGAGGGTGGGAATGTGCACCTCGGAGCCATTTTTTCCCCAATTTTTTATTCAAATTTTAATTATTTAAAAATTAAGCAAATTTTGAATGTTTTCGGCCATATTTTTGTGAATAAGTTCCGAAAGAACTATTGCATAAAAATGATTTTTATACCAATTTAAAGTGCAAACAATTATCTTTCCAATGATATTAGTTTGAGTACTGTGCGATAATTACTTTTAATTTTACAAAGTTTTAAATTATTATTAACTGCAGTCAAGGTCGCTCAAGGAGAACGTTCCTCTTTTCGACCAAAGGTAGGGAGGAAGGGCGGGGGACGAGGGAGGACGCCGCTAAGCGGTCAAAAATGAAAGGGCAGGCATTGTTGGTCATTTTCTGTTAGAAGGAAAGGATTTAAAAAGCTCCTATAGCAATCAATAGGAAAATAGCGGTTAAAGCAACAGGAATGATTTTCTGAATTAAGTATAAAGCCTTTTAATGATAAAGGTGATATTTTAAATTCATTACAATTCATTAATTTCCGTCCAAATTTTTTTGTACACTTCTTGTGTAATGCAGAAAATATTATTCAAATATAATCTCTTTCTAAATGTATTACACAAAAATGACTGACTAAAATGTTAATATAAAATGCAGATCAATACTTTTTACAAGTCATCAGTAATGTAGTCTGCAATACGATAAGAGAGCTGTTTTGTTTATAAGGAATAAGAGAGTAAAGTCGGATACGAAAAGAACGCGGGTTAAATGTCTATCGCAATTTGAAGTTAAAAATTACTTTGTTAAGGGAACCAGGAATATAAAATTAAGCATAAGAGATTCATTTGAAATTATATTCCCGGCGAACAAGCTGGTCGCCGAAGACGGCTAGTAAAAAATATAAGGCTTTTCTTCCAAAAAACATGGTCGCGACCCTGAGAGAGGTCGCGGAAAAACTTTACACAAAGTGAGGGGTCGGAAATGAAAATAGTTTGCCTTAAGGCAGTGGCTAATTAGAGAAATAGGAAAACCAGAGTTGACAGAGCGGGACATTCACGACTACGCCGTTCCACTCCATTTGTAGTAAAAAAAAATGAGAATTGGTGTAGACCGGGGAAAAGTTCGGAAATCCAATATTGTTCGTTTTCCATTCGGCGCATTGGGCCATAAAAGTGAAATACGCTCGTACCGGAGGGGAGGATGCTCTCTCCAAAAAAGAGAAAACCACCTTGAGGGAAAGGGTGTGTTGGCGAGAGTCAGTCTGGGGAAATCAGGACGGGAGGTTTCCGTTTTGAAATCGGGTGGAGGAGGAGGCGCAGTAGGCTAGGGGATCGGGTTGCCCGTAGATGATGGGTTTGCGGTTGGCGCGGTCCGATCCCTGAATGATCCACCTAAATGGATCCAATTAAAATTGGAACTACCCTTAGAGAAGCCCTCCAAATGGTGTGAAACAGCTTCCCGTAAATGTCCTGCTTTATGGGTAAACACACTATTTGAATAGTTTGAATTAAAACCCAGATAGCATGTACACTTGCAGCAAGTTTGATTTTTCTTGACATTAGCATGTCATGACAAACTTGATGTGGCAACTTTGCAGCAAACTTGCTGCAAAGTAACAAAGCATAATCAGCCAACCCACATTCAAAACAAGTTTGCTGTGAAGTTGTTATAACAAACTTCACACCACGATTTCAAAACAAGTTTGCTGCAAAGATGATACAGCACACTTAACAGATAATCTTTGTCTCTGTTTTAAAAAATATCCGATTTTGAATAGCATCTCCCCCAGATAGCACGTAAGTTTGCAGCAAGTTTGATTTTGACTTGATATTGCCTTGTCATAGCAAATTTGACGAGTCAAACTTGAAGCGAACTTGTGGCAAGTTCACCGTGACAACTAGCGCCACCCTCTCTTGCATTGCAAGCCTGCTGCAAGTTCACAGCGCCACCTCCTTTGCATTGCAAATTTGCAAAACAAGCTTGATGCAAAGATAGTACAAAGATATAATTATCTTTGTCTCTGTTTTAAAAAAAACATCCGATTTTAATAGCATCTCCTAGACCGTCCTTCTTTTTATTAATTCAATAAATCAATGATAATTTGTAAAAAAAATAACTTTTTTATAAAAAAAATTTTGAAACATTTTCCATCTTTTTACTAAAAGTTTTTACTTTAAAGAAAACTATATCGCCTTTTTCTTAATGTTGAAATTTTAGCGTTTATAAACAAAATTAAACCGAAAAAACAGTCAATGTTTGTTGAAAAATAAACTTATACATTTTGTCCCATTTTAAAGTAATTGCTTTTAAACTCTAATTTCATAATTTATTCTACTAACAGAACGTAGTTATTAGCGAAAATCGCTCTCTCTTTGACTTCAAATCATATTCGCAACTCAAAAAATTAACGAAATCAAGAAAATAGTTTAAAATAAATCGTATGCGAATCAATCGAACGATGTATTAGTGAAATCTATCTTCTTTTCTCAGAGTTTTACTGGCCGAATGGTTAGAGCGCGTGCTTCCCGAGCGCCAGGTCGCGAGTTCCATCCTGGGTTGTGTTCGTGCTCTGTTTTTGCTATAATTTGCAATGAGTTTGCAATGCAAGCTTGCTGCAAGTTCGTCCCATGATGATTCGAGGCTTGCGTTAACTTGCTGCAAGCTTGTTTCACACTTGTCGTGACAAATTTGCAGAAAGCTTGCAGATCTGCAGTGCAAGTCTGCTGCAAACTAAAATTGCTCTCTGGGCCTAGACCGTCCTTCTTTTTATTAATTAAATAATTCAATGATAATTTGTAAAAAAACTAAGTTTTTAATGAAAAAAATTTGAAAAATTCTCTATCTTTTTTACTAAATATAGAACTCGCACTTTAAAGAAAACTATTATATCGCTCTTTTCTTAATGCTGAAATTTTAACGTTTATAAACAAAATTAAACCTAAAAACAGTCAATGTTTGTTGAAAAATAATAACTTACATTTGTCCCATTTTAAAAGTAATTATTTTTGAACCCTAATTCCATAATTTATTCTACGAGCAAAACGTACGGGTCTATTCTCGTACCCCGGTTGGGTTGGAAGACGTCACTTTTTCCGCCCGTTAACGACAAGTGCAATTCTCGTACACGTTTTTACAGCTGGTTGGGATCTCGCTCGGTCGAAAAAAGGACTCCTATTTCTCGACAGCTCTGTACCTGGCGTAAACGTATTCGCTAGCGAGAAGTGTTGTTTCGATATCAGAACTTATCAGATTTTCGTTTAAAATGGGTAAAACGATGTTCGAAACGACCGAGGTACGAGAATGAGACCCCTTCTTTCGGTCGAGAAAAAGCCATTAACGTCCCGCGGTCGAAAGGTGAAACGCTCCCAACCCAACTGGGATACGAGAATAGACCCGTTAATGATTAGCGAAAATCGCTCTCTCCTTGGCTTCAAATCATATTCTCAACACAAAACTTAAAGAAAACAGTTTAAAATGAATCATATAGATGCACGATGTATAAGCGCAATCTATCTTCTCCTCTCAGAATCTAGCCGTCACCTCCGAGAGATAAGATCTAAGGGGTCTATTCTGGTACCCCCGGTTGGGTTGGTTTCCACACGTTATTAACTGAACCCAACCCAACCGGGGGTACTAGAATAGACCCCTAAAATTGCTATCTGGGACTGTGTCTATACTTGGAATTAGGGGATAACAGCCTTTGTTGCTTATTCAAATCCCATAACTTTTTAATTCAAAGTTTAATGGAATACATGTTAAACAATATTTTGAATATTTCACATTAGAGTCGTTTTCAGTTCCAAAAGTCGCAGATTATCTGCGGATACTGAGGACTAGGCTATTAAAAGAAAAAGAAAAAAAACTGAAAAAAAGAAAGAAAAATATAGAAAGGGAAACCCACATAAAAGTATCTGATCTATATTCAGGAACAAGACCATTTATTTTAGTGTCATCGTAATTATAGGTTTTTTTCAAATTTCTGTGTTTTACGAACGATCTAGAATTTGAGCGAATTCGAAACTAGAATTTTCCATTTTCGGATAATGCGCATGCGTGGACACTGTTGATACTGACCGTCGAAACTGAAACCAGGGTTTAAATTGTGTGATGACGCAATTGAGCGATTCATTTTGCTATAAACAGTGATTTATTGCCGATATTCTGCAATTCTTTCTCAGAAAACCTTCGATCACACAGGAAAGGGTGTGTTATTTGTGGAGTACTTGTAAGAATAATTTTCAAAATCTAATATATATTTGTCAAACTGAAATTTAAATTCGAATTTCACATATTTTGTAAATCCCTGAAAATTGTATTTTCATGTTATGTAATTAAAAGTTCTCGCCCTTTATTTGTGTGAATATATATTAACACTTTTTGTACAAGATTTAGTTGTTATGCTATAATACCGTATGTTCGTATAATTTTAGTTTATGATACCTTCCATGAACTTGGTAGATCAGAAATCCAGTTTTCATCTCTATAGACACTTGTCATCATACCTTATTTCATTAATTAAAGTCAAAAATCAGGATAATTCAAGAATTTTAGGGAATATTTCATCACTGTGGTTAAAAATCTGATATCCTATTAAAAATTTTCTGCTCAGTTTTTTCGTGGACAGTCTCTGGCACTGAAAATGTAATAAGTTATTCCTGGAGTAATAATACATTTTGAAAACTTTCCTGCAAAATTCTAATCCATTCAGGTTATAGAGATTGAAAAGATTTGAAATATTGTTTGAATATTAATCGTGAACTATAGATTACAAGAAAACTTCAACAGGAAATTCGAAGCACACTTCTTTTAGTGATATTGAAAGTGACTTCTTTAATCATGTAGGCATTATACTCTGATAAAACAATAAAAGTATAAGATGAAAATTTGGTTAAAGTAAAGTTCTTGGAAGTTTATGAACCTTGTATATGATAAAATTTTAAAAATAATCTTTGAACTGTGTTGTTGCAATAGCATGCAATTCTGCTTATTATATTATAAATTCTGTTATGTTTCATCATGGAATGAATTTAAAAAATTTTCTAAACTTACTTTAATCTATTAGAATTGCATGAAAAATGCATTATAACATAGCCTACAAAAAATTTAAAAACTGGAAATAGGATCTTGTTATTCTGCCTTCAAGCTTTAAATTAACAATTTTTTTAAAAAATGCAGCTTAAACTTTTAAATCATTTTATTAAAAATGAACGTGATTTGTGGTTTTATATGAAATTATGTTGTAGGTTCTTTTATTGAAATATTCTACATTCATGAGATTAGCATTTGATATATACTAAAGATAGACTATATATAATTGAAAAGAAAAGACTTGTTATTGAATAATGCTTAAATCTTGTTAGAAGATCTTGCATTTTAATAGTTTGTTCTTTAAGTATTATATCTGAGACAAGTCGTATGTCCATTTTTTGAAAAATAAAGCACCTGGATAATATTTGTATATATATATATGTATATATAACAGTTTTTAGGCAAACATTGTCTATAATTCTAGATTATACTTGCTTAATTTTTACCCTCCAATGTCTTCAATAAAAAATGATCCCTATTTCAACCGTACTTTAGAATCAGTTGTGACCATTTCAGATGGAGATTAAAAACTTGGCAACTTGATCTTACCAAGACATAAAAAAAAAGTGGCAAATTGATCCTTACAATTCTTGGGAAGAAAATCTAGATGACACGTGTTATGCATCTGATTTTTGTATTAACATTCTCAAAACGTGGCTTTCAATGAATTTTTTCTGGGGTGCTCTCAGTAAAATCGAAACAAAACAGCAAGAAAAATGAAATTGAGTAGGACAATTCAAGTATTAACATATCCCATAAAACAATACTTTCAATAATTACTCAATCCAGGATTATGATTAATAATGTGTGCTTTGTTCTTGCTTATAAATAAAAACCAAAAAACTAAAAGCAATTTTATCAAAAATGCCATTAAAGACATCAGATCAAACCATTTTCAGTAATATTCATTTCTGTTAAAATATTAAGGCTAAAATTAAAAAATATTCGTAATAATCTCTTTTTGAAATATGATCCTTTATCTTTCTTCACATGAAATAAATTATTTACATTTTAATGACTATTTTTTTTTTTATTTGCGTAATTTCAAGCATAAGTAATAGGATAGTTACATTAAATTTTACATGAGAGCTATCAGTCAGAAATTGATTGATAAAAGTTAACAAATTCCTATTTTTTATTAAATGGATGTGGTATCTGAGATGAGATAAATGTGTAATATTTTATCGCTTTTCTTGGAATATATACAATCTTGAACTTCTGATTATTATAGTCTCTTCAGAATCTTATTGTCTTATGATTCTGAGAAATTAAAAAGAAAAAAAAAAAAAAACAGCTCTCTTCTTAAATATCAATAACTAAAGTGAACTGATAATCATTGAAATTGCTTCATTGAATATCATCTTTTAAATTGTTCTAGACATTTTGTTAGCTGGTATTTCTCCTAGCAAAAGATCCTAACCTTAATTTGAATAGATAATAATGAACATCATTTCACATGTAATGGTATGTCTGATGTAGATGATGATGTAGGAGTTAAGAGGTAAATACAGTGAGAAAAATGAATAAATCTAGATAGCAGATGCTTCATTTAAATGATTTATAACTCTTTTGGCATAATTAATTTATAGCTCATCTCAAAATAATGCTCTGTTTTGTGTGTTGATTCATTCTCATTATTGAAGAAAAGCTTAGTTTTGAAAGAAAATTATAATTTTTTTCTTAGAATATGTATTATTAATACTTCATTTAATTTAATGCTTCTTTCAATTTAATATCCAAACCTGTAATATCTGTCTTTAAATTTATTTTTCATATTAACTGAAAATGCTGTAAAAAGATCAAATGATGTTTTGTTGTTTTAAAAAATCAGTTATTGAATATCTAATATTTGATGGTGGAATTTGCAATAGTTATTACAGCACAAATAATTTTACTTGTATAACCTATGCATATATTAACTACCATCCCTCCTACACCTTTTTTGTTACTGAAATAATTTCTTGAATTTTTTCAGAAATCTGAGTGCATTGTAATATTACTTTTCAAAACTAAAATCTTATTTTTGTTTGGTCTCTTTTTTTCATATAAATTTATCTTATTATCTTAAATATAATGCCAAAACTCTTAAACTTAAGTTCATATAATCTTTTTTAGAGTTTCCTTACAAATCAAAGATGTCTTTGTATGGATCTGACACAAACTTTGGTGGTGGATTTGACGATTCCTTTTCAGAAAAAAGCATACGTCATGGTAATGTTCCATTTCTGTAGCAATTATTTGCCATTTTTAATATATTTAACCCTTAATCATTAATATTTTAACTGATTATTAATATTTATATTAATTTTTTTTACTGCCTGAAAATTTAGTTTTGTAGTTAGATGATGTTTGATAAACATTTTTTTTTTTTATAATAATCAAGCATGAATTCGATTATAAATATCCCACTTGCTAACAAAATAATTTTTCAGCTTTCATTAGAAAGGTGTATAGCATACTTATGGTACAGTTGGCTATAACAACAGGATTTATTTGCCTTTTTATCTATGAGTAAGTATAGCTTTCTTAAATAAGAACATATTTAAAATGTGTATGCTACATAATTAGTGATAGCTTGTCCTTTGGCTCTGTAAAGTTGCATCATCCCCTGCAATTATTTTAAAAATTTATTTTTCGTTCATAGTATTTTCTGACTTCCTTATTCAGGTTTCATTTATCTTGTGCAGTTAGGGATAAAAACTATCTCATCCTGTAATTACAATTTGGTGATAAAAACAATCTCATCCTGTAACTACAATTTGGTGATAAAAACAATCTCATCCTGTAACTACAATTTGGTGATAAAAATTTGTTGTTCTACAAAATCTCAATTCAAATTAATAGAGCATTCCAAGCTCAAAATAGTTCGATTCTCATCTCAAAATTGTTTAATATATGTGGTGAAATAAATATGTAAATAAGGAAAAACAGCATTTCTGTGTTCCTTTCAAAGCTGCAGAGTTCTCTTGCCATCTCTTAATCATGGGGCACATCAGAAATTGGCAATTTTTCAATCACTTTCTTTTTGTTTCTGTTCTTCCTCTCCTCAGCTGTTTTCTTTACATTCTTATTCAAATTAATTAAATATTCAGATTTAGTTAATAGTTTTTTATCGAGAAGAATGACATACTTTGAAGCACATTTTTAGATTAGCATCCCTGCATTAACAAGGAACAAGCATTGAATTCTGCTCGTTTAATACTCTTAAAATTCAGGAAATTTACTGTCTAATATTGAGTGCAAGAATTTGTATTTAATTGGGGAAAAATATTAACTTTGTTCTTAAATATGTTATGCAGCACTGAACTTTTCTAGATGACAAGCTGCCACTGTTATCATTGCATGCAGTTGAGGAATGATAAATTGAGGCAGTAGTTAATCATGTTAAATTTGTGTGTTAAAAAATGTCAGTAGCCTAGATCTACATAAATAAAATGGAGAGGGAAAATACTATAGTGTTACTCCTTTAGTCTAATAATATAATTTCCTCATCAAAAATTTAAAAAATTAGAATTAAATTGATGTTTGAAGCTGAAATTAAATAAGAAATATGCTTATAAAATTTT
>BGPR01000388.1:625860-664639 GCA_013235015.1 Araneus ventricosus | reverse complement strand
TGATGTTTGAAGCTGAAATTAAATAAGAAATATGCTTATAAAATTTTTTACAATAGAATCTGATTAAAAAAATTTTTTGAGGGCTTATAATCCAGTCCATTCAATTCAGACACAAGTTAATTCCTCGTCAGCAGCTGTATCAACAAAATTCATTGTTGAATACAAATTTTGATGCGGACAAAAATTATTATACAGTATCATAGTTTAAAGTGTTATATAATTCTAAGCATTCTTCTGCAATAAAAGTTGAGTTTTTTTTTAAGTTGTTCATTTTAAACACTCATGACGTTAATGTTATGTTAAGAAGGTGCTAGAGTTATTGAATTAGAATTATTTCTCATAAATGTAGATGATAATTAATATTTATTACTGAAGACTGTAGAGTAAATTAGAATTGCAGATTGTATTTTTAATGTTTTTTGAGAAGTATAGTTAGAAAGAAAATATTATAATGAAAGAATGAGATAGTGAATGGATTATAAATCTTCATTTTTCATTAGTTAAGAAACAATTTACACTTTCAATTTAGAATTTTAAAAAAATTATAAAACAATTTAGCTAAATGTTAAAGATAAATTGTTAAGAAAAATATATTTAAAAAAAAATTCTGCAATTCATTGTAAGAAAAGCATAAAATAAATATTTGAGCATTTTAAGTCTCAAAATCCTTGATGTTTTTTTTTTTGTTGTTGTTTTATTTTTATGTTCTCGTACTAGTGTGCCAGGGAAGTATTGAGAGTGAGGTATTGGCTCAGGCATTATCTTCATCATATGATCATGATTAAAAGTTTTGGGTCCTTCCTGAAATAACTCTTGTATACCTTCAAAATGGGAAGTTAATCTAACTAAACAAAAATTAAACAAGTAATTTTGTGACTATAATTATAAATGCTGCTAATAAAAAGAAACTAACCTTTAAAAATAAATCCATAAGCGGAAGGAATTCCTAACTTCTGTAAGATAAAATGATCAAATTGATCACTTTAATTCACAAAATTTCATTGATGAAATCCTTATATATATATTACTAATATAATAGCCCAGATCCTCCGGTAACGCTCTGATGTCACCAACAATAAAACTCGTGCCATAGCACTGTGAGACGTTAAACAGCATTATTTCATTGCTAGAGAACCTAAATTTCAGTAATTTTAAATTTAAAAGAGTAATTGTCGTTCTAATTTCAAATTTAATAGCTCTAAAATAGTGAAATAAAATTTGCTATCCATTGATATAAAATTTATCTCGCTATGATTTAATTAATTTCTGTTTTCTAATAGAAAGTAGTAAATTACATCAGTGGTATATCATGAACATGAAATAGATTGGTCGCCATGATGCAGCTAATTATTTAGTGCAATCATGATGATATAATGTGATAATATTTTTTGGCAACGCTAAAATTTACACAAAGACATCTGAAGTACAAGGAAAATTGTTAAACAATGAAAAATACTTCACACTGAATGTTGTTTACCAAGAGGTTTTTAAATAAAGAAATATGTAAACAATATGTTAATAAAAAAAATATTTCTTGTTATAATACATATGTTTATTTTATTTGTTTTCAATCAATGTTAAACATTTCTTTCGCATATACAGTAAAAGCTTAACTAACCGGCATACTCGGGAAATGCCGATTTCCGGATACCTGAAAAGTCCGGATAGTTGAGTGTGATGGGAAAAATGGGGAGGGGGATAGATTGTAGCCTTTTTTTTTTTTTTTTTAGATTTTTTCGGCCAAATAATTTGTTTTTGTCATTTTGAAATGTAAATTAAATATAATTTTTAAGAATACTAATGTATCTTCCATAACATTGTATTTACAGAACATATTATAAAGATTTTAATTTAACATTTTTATGATGGAAAAAAGTATGATCTGTAGCCGAATTTTTACCGTAAATATATAGATTGTAAAAATATAAACATATAAAATTAGCCGATGAAACTGAAAAATATTCTACTCAGCAAGCATAATAAAACTCTTTTAAGTGATCATAAGCAAATCCCAGACTGAATATTAAAGCTAATTAATTATCTTTTGAAAAATCGCAAGGGTTATTGCGCTATATGCACGCCTTCAATTCTCCCGCACATGATATTAAGGTGCGTATACACTTGGCGAACAGAACATGATTAAAACAGTTAGTTTACGATTTGCTGCGTGTTTGAGGAAATTTTTCAAGACAAACAGATTGCGTTCCATTAGAATTGGACAAACGGGCTTGGAATCTGTCAATCAGCGATAGCGGAGGGTTTTTTTTTAAAGGGCTTGGGAGTTGACGGTGTTGAAAATTTATGACTTTGATCACTTTTGTATACGTTTCGAATCGAAATGAGATTTTGTTTAGTTTCACAGGGTGTTGGAATAAATTATTCTCATTATGAATGCATCTCGTTCCATCAGATTGAGACGAATAGTGTATACTTTGAACCCATTAGTCATCAACTCAGTGATAGAGGAAGGATTCTTAATGGGGGGGGGAGAGAATGTCTTTGGAAGTGTGTTGAACTCGGCAAGAAGAGAATGAATAGACAATAAAGAAATTATTCTCTATATAAATTTAGAGAATTATTCAATTTACGCTTGAATTAATTGAGCAGGCAACTTTATTATACAGCGAAATTTTTTTTAAAGCATAACGGAGACATTTACTTTTACAGTGTATTAAAGAAGTATTTGTAATTAAGTACAGTCCAGATACCACTCTCCAATTTGAGTAGGCCACTCTGTTTAGTATACCACTCTGTCGGTATTCGGAGAGTAAATAAATAAAGAAAAAGAGAGAGACTTACCAATCTGGAGTACCCGCCCCCATGAGGCTTTTTTTTTTACCGCTTCTGTCCCTTTACTTTTTTTTTGTTGTTTATTTCGTTTTTCTGCGAATGGTGAGGACCTTTTATTATTATTATTATTTTTTTGGGGGGTTCTCACTTTTGCTTTTGAACCCCTCCCCCATAAAACAAATATGTGTATGTATATTGCTTTTTTTTCCCCTTCTACTCCCCTCCATGCATAGCGGACGTTGCATTCCAGAAATAAAGTGTCCGCGTGAATGGAACTTCGCAGGTGAGCGCGTGCATGTTAAATTTTGGCGCGCTAATGTAAAATTTTTATAAAAACTAATTTTCTAATTTTTCCGGTTAGTTGAGATTTCCGGATACTTGAATGCCAGATAGTCGAGAATTTACTGTATATCTATTTAAACACGTCAGATTTGACAGGAAATCTCACGAATGAAGAGGCAATTTGCACCCGTCATACTATGACGGGTGATTTTCTAGTATATATATATATGTATAAAACCTTGACCGTGGAACTAATATTCATCTCATCATCAAAGTAAATTGACAGAATAATGACATCTGTACTGAGTTCTTATTATATTGATATATCAGCCCTTAGCACTCTCAAGGATTAAAAAAATTCTTTGATATGTCATTTAATATCATGATCGTGCACTTTCTTTTATTGTATACTAGCTGTTATCGGCGTTTCTCGGTATTAAAACACTTTTATGTCTAATATTTTTAATGAAAAACTATTTTTGTATAGAAAATTACAATACAAAATTTCCTTTTATCGTCTGAAACGTTTTTACTTCAAATTTCATTCATAAATAATGAAGTATAAGAAGGATTATGACGAATGTTTGGGGTCAATTAATTAAATAGTTAAATTTTCATTAATAAAAAGCATCAAAATAAACCAGGTAATCAGTTGTTCTCGATCTAAATTATGAATCGTCTGCTTTTAAACTTCTCTTTAGTATTCTTCCAAAATTTTGTTTATATGTTCTAGCAACAGCTCTTCATACGTATTCTTGTTCTTTACAATAAAAAATGCATTGCTACAAATTGTGAATTTTATGCATAATTGATTTTTTTTTTAATTATTGAAATAAGAGCAATAATTTTGAACGCAAATGAAATTTGTGTCACTGAAAAGCTATTTTTTAAACTTTAATATAGTATAAGAATAGTTATTGTAACATAACACTTTCAAAACAAATCACAACCCCCCAAAAAAATCTTGCTTAATTTTTAATTTAAAAAATTTAGTTGACTTTTGGGCCTTTTAAAGTTGACTGTGATCTTTCACTTCTTTTTAAAATATTTACAGAAATAAAAAGAAATTACACACCCACAATGACTTTTATTTATATTAAGATGATGCTTTATGTCTAAATGAAGGTTTAAATTTAAAACCTGTATTGTTCATACATATGCAGACACAAAATTTCTTTGATAATGAAAAAATTATAGCCAAGAACCATTCTACCTTTATTTGAATGAACTGTGTATTATTGATATTTTCATGTGTACTGTTGTATATTTTTTAAATTATTATTCACTATTATATTTCAGGCTCTTTAAAAAAAACTTTTAAAGAAAGAATGCACTCAAATATAGAGCTATCGCATCATAAAAAGATGAAAATTTCTATACATCTTCATACAGGGAAATCTCCTTCCTTCCCAGCTATGCAATATTCAAATATCATTGGCTTTCTTCTGCTATCTTGATTTAGAGGAAAAGTTCTGAAACATTTTGCTGATATCTATTATCCCCCCCCCCCTTCCCAGCCACGTCGAAACATTTTGGTTTATTTACCGACAAGAAATAAATATTTTACGCTTTGGGTGCATTTAATACAAGAAGACAGAATTATATGTCTTTTGCAATTTTTTTTCAATATATTTAGCTTTCTTTATCATTTTTTTTTACATTTCAGTTGGCCTCTCTTTTACATTTTTATACATAAGTCTGAGATTGGAATTTGAGAATAAAATTTACATATGTTAGTAGTTTTTTAGGGTAATAAATAAAAGAAACAAGAATTGGAAGAGAAAATGCTCTTATTTGATTGTGCTTTGAGTTTTGTAATATTCCAAAAAGAACAAACACTATAGGCAGGAAATTGTTTTATGGTAAATTGGTACATGCCATTAAATATTCTTTTTTTTTATTTTTGAAGATAATTACTATTCAATGTAATATTCAACTGAGCATTTCGCATGTCTGACATTATCCAATTTTCACATATAAGAGTTGCATGCTTCTGATTTGAGCACAACATGCTTCCTTTTATTGATTGAAAGTGAGATTATATACCCTGAAATCGATCATTGTTACGTTTCTGTGAAGGTCTTCAATTTAGTCCCTGTTCCATAGAATAATAAATGTGATGTAAAAAAAAAAATTAGATAGTTTTGTCTTGTTGTTTTTCTGAAATTTTTATCAAATTCATATTACCATTTTTTTTTCCACATTATCACTGCACCCCACATATCAATAGAGATTAACTTTAATTTCAAATTTTATGTGTATCAGAAATAAAATCATGCTTACAACCTTCAGCTGTAGAATATAAATAATTTCTATATAACTACCATTCTAATGATGAAACACACCAAAACATAGTGGGGTACGGCATCTCTTGATGTCTTTCTAGTCAACCCTGATAATCTCCTTTTTTCTAGATGTTCTTTTTATTTAATTGATTATTTACATTTCTTTTTGTTTTTAGATTGAATCTAAATTATGTACTGATTTTTATATATATTTTTCCCCTGTAGGCCAAAAGTTAAGGATTATTCCATGCAGCATCCAGAGATGTTTTGGATTGCACTGTAAGTATTCTAGATAATCACATAAAATATAATTTTTCTTAATATTTATAGTTATGCCTATAAAACAGTTTTGTAAATTACATTCTTCATACTGTGCTTAAATCGGTGTGCTTATATTATGGTAATAAAAATCCTTGTAAAATGTGTAGTATCATTCATGTTTCACATTTTGATACATGTTTTACAATTTATGTTTTATGATAAATTTTTGCAGTATGTAATTATTCTTTAAATGAAAATTTGTGTTTATGCATTTTATTCCTGTTATAGATAACTGAATATACTATAACTCTTAGTATTTTTGCTTCAATTATTTAAGTAATTGTTTTGCTTTAACCCTCCAACTGAGCAATTTTTGTGAGTAAATCTTTCAAAAATCATTATTTATATCTCAGAAATTGTCAATGTTTGTACAACAGTAAAAAAAACGCTATCGGCTATTGAAAAAGTTTTTGTAGTTTCATTTTCATAAGTTAAAGACTTATTTATCATCATGTATTTGCCAAAAACTGACTAAGACAACACCAGTGGCGAATCTAGGATTCGGGTCGGGGGGGGCGCCCCCCTGAGGTCATAAAAATTTTGTATCGTTGTGACGAATGTCAAACCTCAAGGCTAAAGTAAACCACAACTCTTTAACTTTACTCACCTGACAATAGGAATCATAAAGAACAATACAATACTTTCTATAATTTAATAAAAATCACAGTGAAATAACTAGCCAAAAAATGTCTTCGACTGCATCAAAGCTACAAGTACAAGTGGAATGACTACAAAAATAGGAAAATTTTCGAGCCTGTCAAGCCAGAAAGCAATGTTGAAACGTTTTTATTATTTTTTAAGAGGGAAATTGAGAAAAAACAGTTGTAATGATTTTAAATAATAAGAATTCTGGCCTGGCTCTGGGGTTCTGTAGCCCGATAGCCCCCCCCCCCTCGGATTCGCCACTGGACAACTAAGTAAGCAGATTGAGAGCAGTGGATACAGAAAAGGAGGTTTTACCCAAACTGGGAAAAGTATGTTAAAATCTACTAGTCAACAAAAATTTCAGGGTCTGCATGAAATAAACTTCTAATCTGCATATATTGCAGATTAAACAGCTGGAGGGTTGATTCTTGTCTTTAAAAAGATACAATCGGTGTCGAATCCAGGATTCGGGTTTGGGGGGGGGGGGGGCTGAGGTCATAAAAATTTCGTATCGTAGTGACGAATGTCAAACCTCATGGCTTATGTAAACCAAAACACTTTAAATTTACAGGCTTTTCTCACCTGATAATAAGAATAATAAAGAAAACTTACAATACTTTCAATAATTTAATAAAAAATACAATGAAATACAATACTTTCAATAATTTAATAAAAAATACAATGAAATAACTAGCAAAAGAAATGTTTTCGACTGCATCAATGCTACAAGTAGAAGGACTAGAAAAGTAGGAAAATTTTCGAGCATGACAAGCCAGAAAGTAATGTTGTCATGATTTTATTATTTTTTTATGAAAATTAAGAACAAACTGTTGTAGTGATTTTAAATAAAATCAAGAATTTTGGTTTAGCTCAGGGTGGCTGCAGCCCGATCCGGCGCCCCCCCCCCCGGATTCACCACTGCATACAATAAATCTTACTTTAGTTCATGAAAAAAGGAGGGCGTTTGAACTAATGGCAGTAACCTGTAATAAAGTTAATATGTTTTGATTATAATTATTGGATAATTATTAATTATTTCAGCGTAATGACATTTATTTTGCTCATTGTGTTGGCTTGTTGTGAAGGTGTGAGGAGAAGTTTTCCTGCAAACTTCATTTGTCTATTTCTTTTTGTAAGTATGAAGTTTAAAATTATTTAATGATAAATGAAAAATCGATCATTTAAATAATGTTTTCTGTGCCAAAAAAGCATTCTAACATTCATTTCAACTCTTCTTGTGTTTTCTAATGATAGATTATAAAATTGCCTTGTTTTCTTTAAGAAATTAAATTTTAGGTTTGTATTTTATGTACAGTTTATACTTGGCTTATGTTGGTTAGGTAGCCTCATGAATAGGCAAGAGGGGTATTCTGCATTCTTTACTACTTTCAACAGCTACTTTGAATTATATGGTTCAAATATCTGACTAGATTAACTGAAATTTGATTTTTGTTGCTTAAAAGTAGTAATCATGATGCCAAAAATCGGTTCAAATGATAGAGAATTTTTTGTACATGCCCTTTCAAAAATGAAAAGTTGGGTAAAACGGGATAACTAAGGTTTTGAAGGCCTGTTGGAACTAAACTATTCGACATAAAGCTTGTCAAATTTTACTAAAATATTCTTTATTTGTCAGATTTTAATATATCTTTCAGGAAAAGTCATAGTTTTACTACCTTTTTCATTAATGACTTTTTCTATGTACGTATTCACATGTTAACTCTATGGGAAATTAGGGAAAATTGGATTTTCAGTGGAAAAGTAGCATATTTTTTATTTTATGTGACAATTTAAGAATAAAACAATTTTCTAAGATTTATCAATAGTTACAATAGTTAACAATTTAAGAATAAAGACAATTAGTTTAAGAATAGTAATAATTCACATAATGTAGTTGTCTTTATCCTCAGCTCCACTGCAGATTTTAGTGGACTCATTTAGGGTTTTTTTTTTTTGTGAGACGACTTTGCAGTATTGGTTCTTCATACTCTTCTCTTTTTGATTGTTTTGTTTTGAGGTTTTATTTTTCTATTTTTTGAGTCGCTACGAAACAATTTTCTTTTCTTTGATGGCATTTTTTTTTTTGTTTTCTCTTTTCTTTTCTTCTAACTGATATTCGAATTCAATTTTGCATTTATTTGTTTTATGTGAGAAAAAATAAATAAAAATCGTTTGTTTGCAAGCGAGGAAATAATGGAATAGATAAATTTCAATTATTTTAAAATTTTGACTAAAATAATTCTTTGTAATATTTAAATTATCATAAAAAAAAGAAAATATTGGAAATCGGAATAAATTGGAAATGCTTTCCATCAGATCATTTGACATAAAGGTCAAATAGGAATGGCCCTCACAAACTACCAACTATCACACAACCTAAGAAAATCCTCTTCAGTCAGGTATCCGTAGCTTCCAAATGTATCCTGTTTTACCCCACTAGAAGTATCTGGATTTACCTCGAATGCAGAAGTCATAAGAATTGAAATAGAACAGCGCAATTATTGGAGTAAATCCTTATTCTTTGATAGGGTATAAATCCTCAGTAAATGTGTAATAAGCTGGACTAAAAATGGTTTTTAAAAGTGTAATGATTTTTAAGTAAGGATTGTTTTAAATCATATGAACATTGGAGAGGTGACGTCATAAAACAAATAAACCTTCACAGAGGAAGTGAATTTAACAACAACAAAAGGAAACTATGACCTTTCTTTTTTCTTCCCTAGTGGAGAATAATTCAGTATTTGTCCGCTAGAAAGAAGAATTAATGACGCCAAAATCAAAGTATCCCGTTTTACCCCACTCTCCCCATGTGCTTTCCCTTACCACTGTACAATATTAGCTGATAAGTAAATTCCTTTTTTGTATCTTTAAGATTGTGTCTATATCTATAAATTATAGTAACTTAGACTGATCATCTTATTGCCTTGGTCCTGTTTTTGTATTCTTCTTCTTTAAGAGCGTAACAACCTTTTGCTGGTCTTAGCTGCCTCAACAGCACGCTTCTTCCAACTCGGACGATCCAAAGCAACTCTTTGCCAGTTTTTTATTTTCAAAATTTTGATGTCATTTTCTGTATTGTCCAGCCATCTTGTTGAAGGTCTGCCCCGGGGTTCTTGAAAGTGTGCAATTTAGTCAGGTTATTTTCGGGAGTTCTCCAGACATGCCCGAGCCATCTCAGTCTGTTACTTTGGATGATTTGTGTAACCTGAGACTCTTTGTAAAGTCTTTAAAGTTCAAAATTATATCTGGTTCGCCAGCACCCTTGTTCATGTATGATTTTGTATTGCTGCCTTTTAAAATAGCACCTGTCAAGGCAAAGTACTATGAAAAATTAATTTAATCCTAGCTTAATTAATATAAGTTTACATATGCCTTTAAAAATAAACAATCTGAAGTACCACATCGAAAAAGAGGAAAAATAGTATATGCATAGTATTTATATTAGATCAGGGAAAAATAAAATATGTAGAAAAAGGAATTAGAACTATAGAGGATGGATTCAAATTTAAAATAAGGCTATCGGGAAAAGAATTAAAAAAATAAATGTTGTGACAATCACATTTTGTTTCTCCCTCCTGCCATTGGATGGTGCTGCAAGGACTTTTCGCAATCAGAAGCAAGATAGACACAGAGTGTCCTGACTGTTCATGCGAGAAGGTGGCTTTTTCCCTCTCGCAGGACGGACAAAACTCGACATGCGTAGAGAATTGAATATTGTAACTTAATGTAATGTAATCTTAGTTAATCCAGAATAATTATATGTGGAAGATGTGAGAACAATAAATGTAATTTAATACAACTATGGCCCAACTTTATTTTAACCGTCGATTTCACTTCCTGTGGGCTAGCCGAAAATGACGGTTAAATTGTCATGCTATATTTTGAAAGCTTCACAAGCTGTATAAAAACTTAAATTTATTTTTTGCTTATATTGTTATAATATAAACTTGTGATATTTTTAACAGATTTTGAGTGTGAGGGATAACAAGATAGTTATTATATAAATAAAAGTATATGAATGTTTTGAATGCTGTAGAAATCCATACTATTAAATACATTTGCGTCAAATTTTGCTCTCAAATGCTATGAAGCATAATATGAGTTATTTATGACAATTAATTCATGATAATGAAATAATTTTTTGTTAACCTTCATATATAGAAATGGTTTTATATTTAGTGTTGCCATTTTTATCAAATGAAAAATATTATAGATATTTTAAATAATTTTGTTTCTGATTTGCTAAATGTTTATTTAAATTTTGTATCATTCTTTAAAAATTGGAAATGACTTGGGAAATGAATTAGTTTTTGGCAGTGATTTGTGATAACTCTATATTAAATGTTCCACTTTTGTTGCAGTTAACTAAAAAATATTCTGTGGAAAATTTATTGTAACTAGACAAACATAAAACATAATTTTGAGACACTTGTAGTTCAAAAACATAATTTTGTGTTTTTCAGACATTTTTTGAAGCATTCCTTTTGGGATCAGCTGCTAGGTATGTATTATCATAATTTTGCTATTCTTTATGAATATTATGCACTACATATTTGATGGATATATCTTTCATGTTTTGTAACCCGATAATTTTGCTTTTGCAGCCGATATGATACAGAGGCTGTGATGATAGCAGTTGCTATCTGTGCTGTAAGTCGTCATATAGTTTTTTATTATTTATGTGAAAACTACAATAATTCTTGATGTACAGGGTTAACCTAAATGATTCATCGGGTTTCAAAACACTGTGTATTGAGAGGTAAACGACCTACAAAGACGGTGATACATGACAAGATACATACACTCCCCAAATTTAAAAGCCTACCTTGTGGCTCGCCAGAAGGCAGGCCTGTAGCGCCACTGTACAAGATGGCAGATCTGGATGATGTTCCTCTATTGCCATGGCCTCCCCAGGTTGCCAGATCTCACACCATGCGATTTTTTCGCAAGATAAAAGAAATGGATTGCTGTAAAGCGACTGCTAGTGATTCAATGGTTGAGTTCCGAGCATACATTGTAGGATTAGCCTAAATGATTAATTGGTTTTCAAAACACTGTGTATTGAGAGGTATACGACCTACAAAGACGAGTGATACATGACAAGATACATACACTCCCCAAGTTTAAAAGCCCGCCTCGTGGCTCGCTAGATGGCAGGCCTGTAGCAGCACTGTACAAGATGACGGTAATGCAGGAGAAGAGTTTTTTTGTGTTGGAATATACGAAGTGTTCTTCGGTTACAAGCGTTCAGCGTGCGTCCCTACGCAAATACGAAAAAGCTGCACCTGGTCACCAAAGCATTTTGCGTTGGTTTCGCCAGTTTTGTGAAACTGGTTGTATGTGTAAAGGAAAAAGCATGGGTCTGAATGGTGTTCCTCTGTTGCCATGGCTCCTCAGGTCGCCAGATCTCACGCCATGTGATTTCTTTCTTCCTGTGGGGTTATGTGAAGGGCAAGGTTTATGTACCTCCAATGCTAACAACGCTGCAAGCACTGCAGGAACGCATCGCTGCTGTGACGGACATCGACAGAAACGTGCTATTGAACATTTGGACAGAACAGGGTTACCATTGGGATGCGTGTCGGGTGACCAAGGGCACAAACATTGAACATTTGTGGTATGTACCAGGAATCATTTAGGCTAACCCCGTATTCTAAATATAATTGCTTTCAGAAACTCAAGAGCAAATGTATATCTATAAATACTAAATTATATTATGTGCATCAGCTGTGTGGACTAATATAATTAAATGCCATGTTTTTCAAATACAGAGAGCATTCTATGGTGGTGCAAAACACAAGGGCTTTCTAGAGGTGGTTTATTGATATTTCTACTTAAAACAGTTATCTCCAATTTTCAGTTTTAAGCTAATAAAATATTATTCATCTTTTGTCAGTTTTTAAAGGATTCCTTTTAATCCCAATTTTTTTTTTTTTTTTTTTTGAAGAAAGCCACATCACTGAATGTTCATGAATGAACTGTGTCTTAAAAAATTAGTGATATATTTTTAGATAAATTATATAGGGTAGTCATAAAATGACTTTGCAACTGCTAGACACTCATACATTAGGAATGATTAAATGCAAATAAAATTCAGGTTATAGGTATCATTTCAGAATATGCACTCAAAAGTGAGAAGAAAGAGAAAGGGGCAGCTCTCGTAGATATTGATATAGTGACAAAATTTTGAAAAATTAAAATGGCAAAAGCTATTTTTATGCATTAATTGGTGTAGTGAAGAACCATGAATGATGATGGAATGATATATGCTGCACAAAACATGGGAATAAGAGACAAATAAAAAATTCTGAACTGAATTGGAAAGAAAATTTATACAAAAACAAAGCATTTTATTTAGTTTCACAATTGGTCCATATTCCTGTTTCACAAAAGATGAGATTTTGTATATGGTAGATGGTAGAGAATAATAAATCAAAGAATGAAGGATCGACAATGAGCCTGAAAACTGGATTTAACTAGGAAGACACCATCGGACACTAGATTCAATGGACACCTCTTGCCATGGTTTGTCCTTCATTGTAGTTCACCATCTTCCATATGCGGAGTGCCGTCATATATGAAAGTAGGAAGTTGGAGCATTTTAGAAACTAATTAAAGTATTTTGGTTTTTTCTCTGTCCTATAGTTGTTATAAATTCAGTTCAGATTTTTTTTTTGTCTTATGCTCATGTTTTTTGTGTCACAAATATGGTTCTACCACTATTCATGGTTTTTACTCCAACAATTAGTAACGGTATGGTTTTTTCTCCCTCCCACCTAAGGCTGACCTTCACTCTCTGAATTTTTCTTCACTTTATCTTAAGGAGTTGAGTTTCCCGCTAAGGAAACTCATCTTTTTTAACCCATTAATGCCCAGCATCCTATTTATAGGACAGTTATATTTCATTTCCATGCCTAAACCAAATGCATTCTATTATTTCTTCTCTACTTTGTTCTGAAACCAATAGGTATTCCCAAACTGCAAAAAAAATTTCCACGGGCATATACCACCAGTTAGCTAGATTTGAAATCAAAATGGCATCATTTTGAAATTTTTTGCTTTTTCCTTTGATTTATTTTCGAGGTAATGGAAGGAATTGGAAAGTAACCTTTCATTTTTTGATATTTTGCCATAGTTTGAAAAAATATTTAATATATATATATATATAAAGGAAAGTTTTTTAAAACGATTTTCTGTGATTTTTTTATATTTTTTCTAAAAAGTTAATTAAAGACAATCATTTTTTTTTTTTTTTGGAATTTAATTTTACTTCACGGTTATCTAAATCTTAATGATTTAAATGTAGTTTAATAGAAATTTATTGAAATCTATTCTTTAAATTAATTTGGTCATTAATGGGTTAATACATGCAAGTTCATTTTCTTTTGTTGGAAGTCACTCCTCAAAAAAAAAGTTAATTATTGATAATTTATTAAAATGCTATTCAGATAATTGCATTAAAAAATTTGAGGCTATTTAGAGATAAAGCTTCTTTTTAAAAATTTTGAATTTTTGTGCAATGGCATAGTGATTGGAGGGCAAGGGGGGCATTGATGCCTCAGGCATCAGATTTAAGGGGCACCATGGAGTCGAAACATTATTGAGTTTTCATTACTTTAAAGCAAAATGTTGCTAGAGGGATTGAAAATAAACCATGCTGAGGACATCATTTACGCTTGTTAGGTCATTGATGATGACTAGGGTGAGAAAATCATATTATGATCATATTGTATTTATTATACACCACTTATCCTTGCTTTGCCATTGGTCATGTTCACAAATCTTTAATATGGAAACTTAAAATACCAGGTCCCGAGTGCTGTTTAAACATGCCGGCCACTGATGATGATGGAGGAGGGCGAAAAATTATATTATGATCTGGGTGCCACATACCCTCACTCCACCAGTGTTCTTGTAAGAAATATTTTTACTCTCTTGTATACAAAGAGAGAGTATTGTAATCGTCAAAAAATTTGAACTCGAGATTTCGATGATTCTCTATGTTTTAGACCTCCCCGAGTCTGAAAAACACAATTTGGGAACTATGTCTGTCCGTGAACACGATAACTCGAAAACTTTTAGAGCTACGGGGATGAAATTTGGTATGTGATCTTTACACATAATTTGTAGGTTTTATCAAATTTTGGACAAAATCCGTCTATGGGAAGTCTGTCCATGTTCATGTGAACTTGATAACTCAAAAACTTAAATAGCTAGATGGATAAAATTTGGTACACTGTTTTTCCATCAGAAATGGATGTTCGTATAAAATATTCGGCCAAATCCGTCAAAGGGTTGACTGTCTGTCGGTCTGTATAATTGCATACTTTTGAACACCATAACTTCTTAACAAAATTACTTAGATAAATGAAATTTCGTATGTAGTCTTGAAACTCTAATTGTAGATTTGTCTCCAATTATCGTTTAAATTGGTTTAAAAAAAGGCGTTGAAATTGCCTTTTCGTTTTTTTCTCCATTCTACACAAAAAAAAAACCTGTGAACGCTGGAGCGAGTGTTTTCTCCGCTTTGGGAATAATGAGACTTCTTATTGTGCGGAATGCTTCCCCCCACATTTCTCAACAGTTCATTGTATCTTGAATTTCATTTGGGTATTGATGACTGACATAATGATTTTTTTGTGATAGTCAATTAAGTGTTTATAATTTAATTCAGAAATTTGTTAATATTTGCACAAATTTGGAATTTATGTTGGTAGTATTGCTTTTTTAAAACTTTTTTTTCTGTAATTACATGCTTGAGTTCATTTTCTTATATGTCTGTTTCATTCTTGTTGCAGGTTGTTTGTCTTGGTCTCACAGTATTTGCATTCCAAACAAAGGTAGATATTTTATAGTTTTGATGTTTTATATCTAATTATCTTTCTATTTCTAAACAGAAATTACTTTTACTTTGCTGATTTTTAAGATTTTTGTCATCGAACCATACGTTTTAAAGATAGTCCTTGTATTAATTTTAGAATTAAGTTGAGGATGTATTTCTTTTGTTTATTTATGAATTTCTAAACTGCATATTAAACTTTCTTTTCGATGAAGCTGTCATAAAATATATTGCCTTCTTTTGTTAATAATAAAATAATAATGATTTAAGTTAAGGTATGACTATGAGTATGTTCAAAATTATATAAAAAGAGTTGTAATCGCTTGAAGTTCAAAATCTTGGTTGATTTTTAGTAATCTGGCTAAAAAAATGTTATTAGTATCAATTCAGAAATAGTTTAACAGCCGTACAGTTAGAGAATAGTTTTTAAACTGACAAATGTAATGATAATTTCATGTGTTCAAGGATAATTAGAAAAGATAGAATACTATGTAGTACAGATAAAGTAATTGCTTCATCCGTGTGTAATGCAATATGCACTTAATTTTCATATGTGTGAATCGATACAATTTTCAATATTTTAATAGATTTGTGTTGATTCATTTTCATTAAAAGACTTATCATATTTGAAATAAGACAAATTTTGTGTTAATACTTAGTTTTTGAATATATTAAAATCGATATATATTTACAAAGTGATATAAGTATGGCATTCATTTTTTTTTTTTTTCAACTTGGTACCTGAAGATCGACTTTACCCTGTGTTCTGGTTTTCTGATGGTTGCTGTGCTAGTCCTGGTTTGCTTTGGATTTGTTGCAATGTTTTTCCCAGGGAGAGTGAGTATTTTGACAGTTGTTAGAAATTTAAGAATGAAATAGATTGTTCCCCTTTATGTGTGAAATATTTTATATTGTGACAAATTCGTCTTGTGGGTGTATGTGAATGCAGTCCAATAAGCAGGATTACAAAAATAAAGCTCTTTATTTTACAGGTATTCTAAGCTAAGAAACATAACACAAATATTAAAACAGCACTTGTAAAAATTCACAACAGAGACTACCATTAAATCTCAACACAGCGCTCAAAGGTTTCTTATTAGCTCATTAGCTTGCTTGCAGATCAAAATCCAACCGACTCTTCTTGGCTTGAGAGCTTGCCTTTATACTTTTCAACAGGAAGTGACTTCATTACATAGGAAGTGAGGTAGTCTCTAGAAAGTTCATGAAACCAGTAGAAATAGCTTGAAAGTTCGAGGTCCTTCTAGAAAATTCTCTTTGTCGCCAACTTTGCCAAATTTGTCGCCAATATTAGCATCTCAGGGAAACGACTTTATAGCTTTGTAACAATATTGATAGAACATGGATCGATGATGTAATAAAAAAAATCTTCCATTGCTTTCCACTTTTTTGTAAATGCTAGATACTTTTCGCTTAATGCTTTGTCAGGTTATGTTATAAATTGTAAATTTTATCTAGATTGAATTTAGTCAGTCAGTTATATGTAGTTATTTAAAAAAAAAAAACCCGTTAAAGAAACATATATTTTTCACAATGGAAGGCTGACTGACAATATTTTTTATTCATGAACTGCACTTACTGAGAAAAACAAGTCAAATTCTTAAGAATTTAATTTTTCATTGTCAGATATTTTTTTAATACTTTTAGCCATAAAATATGCCATATGTTAAGTGAAGAATTTGTGTCTTGGAAAGTATTTGTATTTATTAATTAAAAGCATGAAGTGAAGTAAAAGCATTGGTAGTTTTTTAATTACACTTTAAACTTCCTTTCTATTTAACCTTTTTTTTTAGATTAATTTAGTATTTAAAAGTAGTGCCAAAAATTGTGTTGACGATTTTAAAATACAATCTTTTTTTTAACTCCAGATAATAACTATGTATGAGCCTTGAAGAGAGCTAATAATTATTTTAATATATCAAGAAGAGTATTATTGAATGCAATTTACATCTCTGAAGGGCTGGTAATAAAAGCAAATAAGAATGTAACTGTTTTCCTTCAAGAAGCGTCATTTTGGAAAAATTGAATGTTGAAATTCTCAGCTGAATATTGTTATACCAAAAATAGTTGCAAAATAATACTTTATGATTAAAAGAAACTGTGTCTGAGTTGCAGTTAAAGGAAGCTGGTTATTAACAGGAGACAATAATATATAAATTCTTTTGTTAATCTTATAATGTGTAAAAGCATAAACTTTTATTTATGTGGCTATAAGATTTTTGAAGTTTAAAATAAAAAAATTCAATGAAGCAACTAGAATTTTAAAATCTCTTAGATCTTTCTTTTGTATTGTCTAAGAATCTAAAGATGGTATTCTAATTTTCTAAAGAGGGTATAAACATTCTTAGGAAGGTAGAGATTCTAAAGAAGATAAAGGTGCAAATTTATTTTTCTGTATAATTATATTGTAAATTTAATGCACATAAAGACATGTATTAGTTTCAGTGTATGAAATATGCAGATGGTCTCTAGCCAAACATTCTAAAAAGTACAAGTAATCAACTAAAAAGTACCAAACTTAATTTTTGAAATGTGTGTGTGGGGGGGGGGATCTCATAGAGAAGTATTTCTTTCTACAAAAATAAGAAATTATTCAAAATAGGTAAAGGAGCACTGTCTACTTCTATCATCATTATCAAAAACTGGTACAGGTTTTTCCAATTCACCTACAAGTAGTACAGTCCTTTCATAGAGGTTTGCCAAATTTGCCTCTTAGCTACGAAATATATTTAACTGATAGGAATAAAAATTAATTAATTTTGTCTATTCCTGTGAAATTAATTATAAAATTCAATCAAAATTAATTATAAAATTCATGAAAATTCAAAGTTGCTGCAGACAGATTTTACTTTCATTTTATTTGGTTCTATAACGCCTGAAATTGCTGCAATTTTTATAATATATATTTATTGCTTTCAGATTATACAGCTTGTATATGCCTGTCTGGGTGCTATTATCTTTTCTATGGTAAGCAGAGTTTTTTAATGACTTTTTTTGTTCTAATTCTTGAATTGTGCTCAATATTTAGATTAAAATAATCTACTAATGATCTGATATTAGTACAGTAAAAGCTTAATTAACCGGCATGCTCGGGAAACTCCGATTTCCGGATACCTGAAAATTCCGGATAGTTGAGTGTGACGGGAAAAATGGGGGGAAGTAGATTGTAGACTTTTTTTTAGACTTTTTTGGCCAAATAATTTGTTTTTGTCACTTTGAAATGTGCATTAAATATAATTTTTAAGAATACTTCTGTATGTTCCATAACATTGTATTTACAAAGCATATTATGAAGATTTTAATTTAACATTGATGATAAAAATTTTTAAAAAGTATGATTTGTAGCCTAATTTTTACCGTAAATATATAGACTGTAAAAATATAAACATATAAAAATAGCCGACGAAACTGAAAAATATTCTACTCAGCAAGCATAATAAAACTCTTTTAAGTGATCATAAACAAATCCCAGATTGAATATCAAAATTAATTATCTTTTAGAAGATCGCAAGGGTTGTTGCGCAATACTCGCGCCTCCAATTCTCCTGCACTTGATATTATGTAATCGGAATCAACATCTGCCGGTATTTGGAGAGTAAATATATAAAGGAAAAGAAAGAGACTTACCAATATGGAGTAACCCCCCCATGAGCCTTTTTTTACTGATTCTGTCCCTTTGCCTTTTTTTTGGTTGTCGATTTCGTTTTTAGGTCTTGTTTTTTTGGCGAAAGGTGAGGACCTTTTATTTATTATTATTTTTTTTTTGGTTCTCACTTTTGCTTTTGAACCTCCCCTCCTCCCTAAAACAAGTTTGTGTAAATCACAGTACTGTATATTGTTTTTTTCCTACGCCCCCATGCAGACCGAACGTTGCATTCCAGAAATCAATTGTTCGCCTGAACGGTAGGGCGCGCATGCTAAATTTTGACGCTCAGATGTAAAATTTTTAGAAAAACTCATTTTCTAATTTTTCCGGTTAGTTGAGCTTTCCGGATACTTGAATGCCGGATAATCGAGAGTTTACTGTATTGAATATGAGAGTATATTGTTTTGAATTTACTTTTTTCTTCTGATTATTTACCAGCTGGCTTTAACAATCGGCTTCATTTTTTTTAAAAAAATTTACTTAATTTTAGCTTGAATATTCTCACTAAATCAAACTAATACTCCCATAGTTTCACTGTAAAGCAAGTGAAAGAAAGTTATTTATGTATTAAGTGTACTTTCAGTGAGGTTTGCAATCTGATCTACATATTATAAAACAAAATATAACTATTATAAATACAACTAAACCCTGCAGATTGATATTACATGTGAAGGGATATTTATATGTCATACGTTTCTTATGTGGGTAAGCTTATGAATTTTATTGAAAGACAATTAAACAGCTTTAATATTTCAATATTGAAAGCAGCTGTTATTCACTTTTGCTGAAAGCTTTATCTTCATTTAGACCTTAAAAGTTAAACTTTATAATGAAACCATTCCCTTTGCTAAGAATTTTAAATTCTAAGAATTTAATTAGATATCATTTTTGATTTTAAAAAACTATCCTTTTACACTTATGTAACTTTACTCCGGAAAAAAAGTATGAAATATCTAAACATTTTAAAAGTCCTGCCCACAACAATATGGGGAGCTGACTGGCCTTCTGTGCTTAAAATTTATAAGGGTACAATACTTTCAGAAACAGATTATGGCCATGCAATTTATGTGTCAGGAAGAAAAAGCATACTTCGAAAACCAGACACAATTCATCATGCAGCTCTTTTTGAGACAGTTCAGGAACCTTCAAGACCCAGACACAATTCACCATGCAGCTCTTTTCGAGACTGTTCAGGAGCCTTCAAGACCCAGACACAACTCACTATGCACCTCTTTTCAAGACTGTTCAGGAGCCTTCAAGACCCAGACACAATTCACCATGCAGATCTTGGAGGCCATGGTGGCCTAGTGGTACGGTCTCGACCTCGTGTCCGGAGGGTCACAGGTTCGAAACCCTGAAGATCCGCCATGTATGGGGCCTGTTGCACGCTAAATCATACGTAGTGGCCAAACATCCTCCTGTTGGTGTGGAAGTTTGGAGAGGGGGGTGCTAACTCGGGTGTTGTCCTCGTCATCTGACCATGGTTCAAAATTACGAGGTCCGTCCCTAAATAGCCCTCGTGCTGCTTCAAAACGGGACATCTCCAATTATGTCTTTATGTTGGTCAGTGGTATAATTGCAAATTGAGCAGTGCTGGAATGCTCTAACCTACTGTTTTTAAGGCAGTTTTTACAATTTTTCTTGCTTATTTTTTGTATGAAAAAAAAGCAGTGTCGCGGAGTGGCATTCCACTGCGTTCTGGCTCCACTATACCCCGACGGTGACTGTCATGAACTTTCCCTGGATTTTAGAAGATAAATACTTCCTTTGTAATACTCTTTCAAAATTTTCAACTCGGTCCATCCATTTCTTATCTGATGGCAGGAAACAAGACAGTCTTATCATACTCATATTTTTTGAAACAGAGTATATAACATTTTGTTGGACTTAAATTTATCTAACTTGCATATAGCTCCACAGCAAAACAATAGTTTCCCTCATTGACATTTCCTGGAATTACACCATTTCAATCACTTTAAAAACTTCTAAATCCAATGCAATAGATATTTTTATAGCTAAATATTCTCCATCCACAAACATAATTTTCAGAATTTTATTTCCATTTATACTAATGGCTTCAAATCGTTGGATCATACTTGCATTTGTTGTTTTTTTACCTCAACCTTCTACTTCAAACTTCCTGTTCAATTTTTAATGTCAAGATTTATGCTGACTTATTTGCTTCAGAACACATTTCTGATGGCCCTCAAAATAAGTATATCCTTTTTGGTGTTTTGAAACTCCTCAAATCATTCCATTAACATAATCATCCCTTGATAATATATTACTTTGCTGGGTAACTTCTCAGGTTGGAATTGTTGGCAATCAATAAGTGAACAAAACTGCGAAATCCGTAACTAATTTAATCAATATTAATATTCCTGTTAGTGACATCAAAAAGCACAATCATCAAAGTGGGGTCTTGGAACAAAAAATAAACTTATTATCAAACCAAATATACCAGCAATGGACTTCATAACAAACAGAAAAGCATATACTCTTCTGATCTGTTTGCATATACGGCATACGAGGTTCACTCAAGTTCAAATGATGCTTGAGGAACAGGCTCCAGAGTGCACTCGACACAACTTGTGTTTGTGCATCATATTCTCCTGGAATGCCCACATTTCAATACCAGCATTTAAATTTTTTTCATACATTACCTGTAGTATTTGGCAAAACTCCTCATGACGAAAACATTTTTAAAATACATAAATCTTATTCCTTTATTAAGCATTTTTTTTATTGGTCTTTTGCATCTGTTACATCATTTTTTAATCATTATAGCTTGATATAATTTTAAACTTGTTTGGTGCAATCTATAGTTAACCTAATAACTCTTGGGCCATAAAATCCAAATGATATTACATCCAATTGATTACATTTCATTTATAATTCATGGACAATTTCTAAATGTTGGCATTAAATCCATAACGATAATTTAACTGAACTACAGTTTTTTTCAAAAATTGGACAGTATTAAATAATGAGTAATAATTACTGTGTATATTTTTGTATACTTATTTTTTTTATTCATGGTATATATTCATATATAAGTTTATCATCTTAAATAAATTATGTATCTTCATATACATAATTCAGTATTTGTCATATATCTTCATATTCCAGTACCTTGTGTTCGACACTCAGATGATGATAGGAGGAAAGCATAAATATGCTCTGTCTCCAGAAGAATACATCTTTGCTGCTTTAAATATTTATTTAGATGTCATCAATATATTTATGTCGATTCTGCAGATTGTTGGATATGTTAGGGATTAATAGTAAGTATTCTGTGGATATTATATACTTACCTGTACTTTCACTATTTAAGTCCTTAACTGTGTAGTGTTCTCTACTATCTAATTGGATGACACTTTCTGTTTTGGTAAAGTGTTGTCATCTTGTTTCAGCTAAGAGTTGATGGGACACTTAAAAATGTATAGATTCCATGTCAGATTTGTATTGAATTATAGCATCTGTGAATAATTAACTTGAGAAAAGTGTGGCCAAACCTTAAGGGTAGGTCAGGCATACAATAAGCATCCAAAATTATATAGGAACATGGGTGCACAAATGCCATCTGGAGTAAGTAGATGGCATTTAAAATAATACAGCGCCAGCCAAAATGCTGATATCTTCCTGAATCTTAATGGTATTTAACTGAAATTTTTATAAAAGCTGCCCTATATATCTGTCTTTGAAGTTATGAAAGAAAAATTATGCTACTTTTTGCACATACGCAGTAAAAAATTATTTACTACAAATGCTCATATTTTCTCTAATATTCAAGGTATTTATTTCAAGTTTAAATACAATGCTTCTCCAACTTATTTTCATATATTGTGCAAGTTATATACAAAAAAACATGCTGGAAAAATTTGGGATTTTTTTTAAAGAAATCTTTATATATTCCCAAATATTCGTGCTATTTTTACAAAATTGCATGTAAATATTGCACACATCACACACAAAAATCGATGAAAGATGCAAACATTATCAGCTTTCAGTGAAGTAGAGTGACTCAAAATCCCGTTTTGTCTTCATCAATTTCTGGTCGGTCCTCTAAATTCCCTTGTGATCAAATTTTGAATGTAAGTTGCGAGTTAAAACCTATTCTTTATATGGTTGAAGTTCGAGGAGATATTTGAAAAAAATGTGCAAATTTCAAAAAGTGTCCACAATTTTGTCCAGCACTGTATTATTTTAAATGTCATCTGCTGCCTCCAGATGGCATTGGCACTCACATGTTCCTATGTGATTTTAGATGCTTATTGTATGCTTGACCTACCCTTCAAGTTTGGCCATGTTTGTTTGTTTTTTAATCACCTTTTATATTGGAAATTGGTTGTCTTTTCAATCCAGATACAAATGCAGAGGATAGTTAAAAAGGCTTTTACCATTCTGTTGATTTATTTCCTAATTTTGATCGACTAAAACAAAAAATTACATTCATTATCGCAGTGGCCTAATCAGCTTAGCCCTCAGCAACTCTGCAGCCACTTGAGCATACTGTCCTGAATATAGCAAGTCAACCACTTAAAAATAGTAAAATTGAAGTACATTTTCCAGTTAAGATTTTTTAATTAATTCAGAACTGAAGTTGGTTGAAAGGGAATGTCAGCAAGACTACTGTATATATTTTAAAATAAATTTTTCTCTCATTATCTGCTCATAATAACGTTCTTGCTAATTGTTTAAAATAATTTTTTTAAAGTTATATTTCTATATATTATCTTTCAGGGAGCGGGGAAAACTATCATAAAAGGGTAGTAAAAATTCTGATTGATTGTTGAAAATTCTTAAATATGTAAAATTTCTTTGTGACCAATGAAAGATAACATATAAAAATTTCTTTTCAGGTTTCCTTCATATACAAGAGTAATTTACTCTTGCATTTGTTATGTATTATTTGTGAAGTTGACTAATTAGCTGTGGTGACTTGACTAATTTAATGCTAGTCGTTTCAATAACTGCTTTGTATATTTTGATTTACCTTTTTTTTTTTTTTTTTTTTTTTGAATCTATGAGAACAGGGTAAAATGGCATAATTTTTTTAAAGTTCTGCAAACAATCAAAATTATTTATGAAAACTGTTGTTCCTATTAATGTACAAGTTAAAAGCATATAGTGTATTATTTTTGCTGTTCTGTAATATCTGTTATGGAGCTCTAGTCATATTCAGGAAAAAATTATTGTTGTCTGTTGTTTCAATGTTGTACTTTGCATCGGTTATTTGTTGTTTTCCAAAATATTTTTTAATTCTGTCTCTTTCAAAATTAAAATTCTTTTGTAGAGTTAGCTGGTACAATATTTCTCAGTAAACTACTTGACATTTTAATCTAAATTTCAGGTAATGATAAAAATTTCCTACTTAAATATCAAACTGGATTTACCAGATTCATCTTATTAATCAGTCTATTTCTAATTGAAATGGAATTCAACGATTCCGGAATCTTTGAGCCAATTCCTACTATTGTGAATAAATACTAGATCAACTCTTTATAATAGACTGAAAAAATGATTTTTAAATGCTAAAATGAATTTGAATAAATTAGAAAAATTAATTACTGAAAAAATTGTTTTCAATGACATACAAATGTGCCCTTTTACTCATTTAAAAATATATATTATTTCTAATTTTTTTAATCTTTTGATGAATTTTATTTATTTTTACTAATTTGGAAAAGTACCTTTGTTAATCTTGTTTTAATCATGTGATAATTTATTAGTAAATATGGTTTTTATTGAACTTTGTTGTTGCGAATTTATTTTACTGCCAGTAATATGTGATACATTTCAACATAACATACAAGTATCAGCACTTTAGCTTTGTTATTATACATTTATTTTACTGTCAAAAATATGTGATATGTTGCGGTATAATATATAGGGAACGGAGGCCAGGTACTTTTGATACTAGAATCTGAAAAAAAGATAATCCAACTCCAAATTGAGTAACATATTTACACACATCTATATGTATAATAGGCAACAGTATATGGTTCCGGATTTCAAACTTGTTAGTCTTTGTTAGTGAAAAATTGTTTCAGTGTTTACAAATTTATGCTTTCATCCTTTTTATAATAAGCTGTTGTACCAATAAAATCTACTTAAATTGTTAATTAATGTTACATTATTACCCCGGGAGGACTCGCACTATATAATGCAACACAAGAACTTGCGTGGGGTGTCAACACACCCCAAACAATTTAATGACATAGAAATGAAATATGATTTTACAATTCTGTCTGGTCATGTAATTTATGATAATTACAACATATATTATGTAAAAAAAAAGCTAAAAATAATGAAATATTAATAAAAATAGAAAGTACTCACTTTTCAGAAGACATGGAATCTGATTTCTATAAAAAAATTTTTATTTATAAAATAATCCAAATTTTGCAGTATTTTTCATATGAACACAAGGTTATATAACAGATTTTGCAAATAATTATAGCTAGAACTTCATACTGAAAAATAACACGAGAGCTCGCGTGGGGTGTCGCCACACCCTGAACCAGCTGTAAACCACAAAAATGTTCCGAATTTGCCATTTTCACACGAGATATGTAGAACATGACCTTGGAGATGGCTACTAGTGGACCCAACCACCTCAGACTACGAGGAGAAACTGCAGACGAATTTTTTCAAGCGTGGGGTGTCTAAACAACCCACGCGAGTCTTTCCGGGTTAACGGTGATTAATCTTCAATTATTATTCAACTATTGACTTGGCTGTAATTTATTAAAATGAGTGCTATTCTAGAAGAAAATATAGTTGCATATGTGCCAAAACACAAATATTTTGTGTAGAAAGTTTATTTTATATTGTAACTTCTATTTTTTAATTTTTTTTTTTTTTATATTTGTGATAACAATTTCTTACGCATTTCTAAAAATGAGTTTTCTCTTGGCATTTAGATAAAGTTTCCAGTCACAAATAAAATATATACTCCGATGCATTATTCAATTCCAACAAATTTTATACCCATAATTTAATTTGCTTTTATTGAATAATTGAAACCTGTCAGTTAATTTTTAAACTATACAGGCTAGATAAAATCTATACCATCCTTTAAAAATGGCAAGTTTGATGAAGAACTAGAAAGTTTCCCCCCTGTATTTAATTAATTGGAAGATAAAACCTGTGGTCTCTTTAAGGCTCCTGTAGGGTTATTCCTCAGGTCTTTACCTCATTAACAATTTAGTCATCACACAAGGAGGGATTGGTTAGGACAGGAGAATAAAATTACTGTGAAGTCTAAATCCCTAGTAATAAATTGACTTTGTATTTCCCTCGTCTTATAATAAATACTGTTCAGCAACGGATTCCGAGACTACCACTTTTGGACGATTTTACACTGGAAAAGGGTGTCGGGCAATGAGCCCATTTCCGGAGTTCTTTGTTAGATCACGCTAAGTAAAATGTAAACATCACCCTTCCATTCTTCGCTTTCCCCCTATTTGGATGAAAATAACTCTGCCCGGCACGTGCAAAAGCGCAGAGGGTTTCCGAATCCATTGTTAAACAATAGTAGGGAATTCGCAATTGGTATAAAAAATTATTTTAAGATTTTATTCAGTCATCACAGAAAATATAAGCATTCGAATTCAATTGATCTGAAATTTTAAGTTCCCTATTATAATGTAGTTGATTTTTTTTTTTTTTTTAGATTTAAAAATTTTTTACAAGCTTTATTTTGAAAACCGGAGCACGTCCTTTTTCTGCTAAGTTATAGGTTGTAATGAATCAGTATTTTGCATATTCAATTTTAAAAAGATGACAGGTAATCACATTTTATTAATTGAATCGGTAGTAATCAGAATTGTTATTGATATGCTTAGTTACAATAAACTATATTTTTAGCTATCTTTTATAATTTATTGAAATAGTAGAAAAAATAGCAAAAGAAATGGCATTTCTGCTTAAAACTCCAAAGTAATAACTTTCAGTCACTTGTCATACATGTAATAGGATTTCAACTCTAATATTTTAGTAAGGGGAACCCACAGTACGAGTTCTCATATTGTTAAAGATGAAATATCCTAATATTTTTCTTAATTCTGTGCGAACGTGTTGTATCATTAATTTATGCCTACAAAGAACATTTTCACTTCGTACATATTGGCATTTTCTCACAAAACATATTTGTGTTTTACATTTCAACTTGCAACATTATCGCAATGAGCTCTTTGACTTTTGCATGAAAGTAGTTCATAAATTACACCTAGCAACTAAATATTTTATTTCATAGTAAACAGTGATGAATCCAGGGGGACTGTGGGGCTGCAGCCCTCTAGCTAAGCCAGAATTCTTGATTTTATTTAAAATCACTAACAACTGTTTATTCTTAATTTCTCTTTTTAAAAAAAAAATATATAAAAACGCGACATTGCTTTCTGACTTTGACAGGTTCAAAAATTTTTCTACTTTTCTAGTCATTCTACTTGTACTTACTTAATTGTATTTTTTTATTAAATTATCAAAAGTATTGTAGTGTTTACGATTCTTATCGTCAGGCGAGCAAAGTGTGTAAAGTTAGTGTTTTGGTGTACATAAGCCATGGGGTTTGACATTCGTCACGATGATACAAAATTTTTATGACCTCAGCCCTCCACCCCAGACACAAATCCTGTATTCACTACTGATATTATAGTTAAAAACTGCACATCATTTTATTAACTTCATGGTTGTGTTTTACAATGGAATAATGGTGTATTTCTGTTTCATTCCTTGTGACTGTGAGCCAATGTCAGTACTGCAATAATATATTATGTTTGATTTGTTTTTATAATACTATTGTTTACAAGTTAAATTGCTTTCTGAAAATCTTTATTTCAAGTTGTTAATTCCCTATATCTCTGCTGTTTACAAATAGCACTTTTTATGTACAATAATTATGCTCTTGCAGAGGAGCATTTATTTGCATTTTTATATATATGGTCTCACTATATTTGTAATCTAGATGTATATACAAATAAAGATCTACAATTATCTAGTCAATTTTTGTGTCTTTCAAAGGTTTTGTCTCTAAAATATTGTCCATTATAATTTGCTTTTTAAAAAATGCAGCGTGTTGTATTTAAAGCTAAGCATACAAAGGAGCAGTGCCATTTTTCTTCGGAATTTAAGTGCAATTCTACACCTATTAAATATTGGTAATCACTGAAGTAATAAAATGAAACACGGTAATGTAATACGAAAAATGTTCTTGTCAATCATATTACATTTTGCAATCAGAGGAATACACACTGTATGCATTTTTTGAAGTGGTGGATTTTGATAATAAGAGGCCAGAGGCACAAAGTTGATTTGAGGCCCTTCCTCCTACCCAATATCGTAAATTTAAAGTCAGCTTAGTACTGTGATCCCCAGTAGCAGAATTTTGTGTATTGATCCTGCAGCACCAGTTTCAGAGGCCAAAATTTATCTGCAATGCCGAACGATGCGGAGCCAAGCTTATTATCATAATAAACTACTGTTATTTTAAAGCAAAATTTGCATTTTAAAATATATGACAGATACAAATAATACATGCAGACAATAAATAAATATTTATACAGTTTAAAATTGAAATTGCAGTTAATGCAAGCTATGAGAAAAGTAATACCTGAAAGTAAAGTAACTTAAACACAGTTTAATCTTACAAAATTATTTATTATACAACTTAGTGAAAACATGGTAAGCATTTATCTGAATCATTAATAACTCTACTACTTTCCAAGCAACATTTGTAGACACTTGCTTAAAATGTTGAAAATATGACATCCCATATTTTTCAACTAATGCAGCTTTCAAAAATTTGTGTATATGCTTAAATCCACTTTCAGGACCATTAAGCATAATAAATGCACGGATATCTGATGTGTCAATGTCTTCGAATGAGCCATCATTACCTCTTGGTCTTTTTGCCGTCCCATTGCTTATTACTGAAACTCTCACATATTGCCTCTGACACAGGGATTGACAAACAAAACGAGAAAAATTTTAGAACAAGGGGCAATTTATGCTTCAGCCGTACCATAGATAACTTAAAACGCTTTCGTAAATCACAAAGTGACCCTTCATCTCTGTTTCCAGATATGTTCTTGGATGCAGCAAAAAATATCTCTTTATATTCAAAGAAAAAAGCATCCTTATTAATATTTGTAAGGCTAAAAGAAAAGTTGCTGATATACTCTGAGAATGTCTCAGAATGCCAAATGTTCTCCAGAAACATCTGATCGTGGATATATCAAATGATCAAAGTTAAAAAGACATCCAGCCTTTTGTATCACATTATCAATACCTTCATTTTTTCCCTTGGTATAATTATCTAATTTTTCCAAAATGTTTGTGATGAATTTCATAAAATCCTTTAAATAACTTTTAAAATTTGAACTCAGTTGATTTTTCTCCTCTTCATGATAATTAGCTGAAGCAGTTGATCTTAATACTTTCAAGCTTATAGGTTCATCAGGTAGTGGTACATATTGGCAAGTGCAAAATTTGAATAACTGTAGCTGTTTTTGAGTATTTGAAAAATGAATCTGGAATTTTTTCCTAGAATTGACACAAGTTATCAACAAATTTTCAACTCATAGAGAAAATAGAAAGCTCAGTTGTTCGAAAAGAAAAATACAATCATCTGAAAATCGGAAATTTTTTCCCCTGCTCGCATTTTTTCCATTTTCTGTACAAATTTTTTTTTTCCATCGTTGTAAGTTGGTAAATTAAGGTAAGTGCCTGTGCAAAAAAACTGGCACTGATTTTTTGTAACAAGAAAGTCTGAATGAATTGCATATTAAACAAAAATGCCATTCTATATTATAAGAATAGCTTATCTCAACTATCCAAACATTCTCTGCCAGTCATAAAATACTATTCAGTATTTGCACGAAAATTATCACTTTTTGAAATTTTTTTGTAGAATTGAATTGTGAGTTGACAGTGTCAAGATCAGTTTTTGTTATCCACTTTTATACTCCTCAAATGCGTACAAGTAGACTTCCATGATGATGGTTTCAACATAAAATGTAAAGATTTTTCTTTTCATTTTGTTTAATGAGAAGAATCTGGAAATTTTTAGTGCTTAAAATTAATAAAACTTTTAATACAATAATTTTATTACTGCATGAAAGAGAATTAGCCTACTTCCAGTATTATTAAAGCTCTTCTCATAGATCTAAATCTTTTTTTTTTTTTTCACTTTTTATCAGAGTGTTGATGCCTGCAGTTGATAAATCAGTCACATTTTTTGTCATCATCATTATAACACTGACTGTGAAAGGATCCATTAAATAAGAAAAAAAAAAAAAGATACATAGTTGTTGATAAGCAGCTTGTTAAAATCAGGTGAATCAATTGACAATATACAGTTGAGCATTGTTTTAAGAATTAAAAAAAACAGAATGAACATGCCACTCTTAGGATAACATGGCAGAGTTTTCCTAAAATTATCACTGTATTTTCAAAACATTTATGGTCTTTCGTTTTGCCAACAAACGAACCCCATTCTTTTCCTAGAGGACAGTGCTAAAGATTTTTGAAAAGGCTTGAAATTTTGTGTTGACAGCATATTTTCATCAAAATGTTACTTGGATTCTGAAAGTGATGCAAGAAAGCCATGTTTCATCATCCCTTCACTATCTGGTTCATTATTCTTTCAACCAGCGCGAGGGGTCACCCCTAAACTTTCTCGTACACTCAATAACACAGGTGGAGAAAAGCCAAACGACAGTATAAAGCACCAAGTGTCCCTAACAGAGGCGGAGAAAAAATAAGCAAAAAGACAGTAAAACTCACGAAGCATCCCTAACACAGGTGGGGAAAAAAGCCCAATGGCATACCCACGAGTTTCCCTCAGCATGTCCCAAGGCAAAGGTGGGTTACTAGCCAATACGCAATATGGCCTTGTGTAACGTAAGGAAAATCGAATATGCAATTTGAAAACCTTTTATTGAACCGATTGAAACGAAAATTGGACGCAGATCAACAATTAAGGTTAGACCACACCAAACTTCATTTATCTAAGTTATAGCATTTAGGAGTTATCATGTTCATACGCATGCAATTATACAGACCAAAAGACAGTTGGCACGTCTACAGATTTGGTCCAAAATTTGATAAAAACCTGCAATTTATGGGAAAGGGGCCGTTCAAATATTACGTAAGCACCCAAGGGGGGAGAGGGGGTTTGCGATTTGCTTATTTTTGCTGACAAGGGGGGAGGGGGAGTATGAGTGATGCTTACGTAAGACATTAAAATCACTTTATTTCCGAAAATCTCTTGTAACTTGCACAAATAATTTAATTTAAAAAAAATTAAATTTGAAAAAAAAGTTAAATTTGGCAAAAGAAAATTAAACTTGATTTTTGTAAGCTTAAACTTGAAATTGTAAGTAAATTAAACTTACATTTTTTTTCCATTTTAAGCCGAGTTTTTTATTTGAATTAAGTCCTAAAATTTTTTAAATTAGATTATTACTGTTATACGTTTTGTAAAAAAAAAGAACGTGGGGGGGGTTGCAGTATGCTTACGTAATTATAAGAGGGGGGTTTGCGATTTGCTTATTTTTGCTGACAAAGGGGGAGGGGGAGTCAAATACCAAAAACATGCTTACGTAATATTTGAACGGTCCCTAAGGATCACATACAAAAGTTCATCCTTCTAGCTCTAACAGTTTTTGAGTTATCGTTTTCATAGACATAATTCCAAAACTGTGTTTTTCGAACTTGGGGAGGTCTAAAATGTGGAGATTCATCAAAATCTTGAGTTCGAATTTTTTGGCGATTACAATACTTTCTCTTTGTATACTAGAAAGTAAAAAAGATTAACCTTTAGTCGAGAGAAAAACCTCTTACTACAGAGATTTTGATAACAAAACAGAGCAGACTTTCCAAGTGACTGGAAGATGAGGTTCTGTGGTTTCCCTAGACTGCCCATGGAGTTTTCTTATAGAATCAAATTAATACCTGCAATGGCACAACTGAATTGGAAAAGGAAGCAAAAGGGTCAATTGATTGAAGCAAAGACATAAAAGTCCAGCTACATTAAATGGGGGGTGAAGTGACACCCTAATTGTCATGTAGTATAGCAGTTGTGTTGCGTACATACATCTGCACCACCCTTGGGATAAGGTTAGAGGAATTATGCAGAAATGTAGTTTAATGAATGCTTCAAAAAAAAAAATAGATTATTATTGGCATTACTTACTAAAAAAGCATTCTGCATGATGAATTATTTTTTTTTTACATATACATTGCACATAATCTTTAAAATATGCAACTGTTAACATCTTGAATACATAAAAAATTACGAGGCAAAAGGCAAAGTAAAATGCTTATTTTTTTGGAACAATGATCTTGCACCCATTATATAAATTGCCTTGATTTGCTTCTTGTACAGTTTTCAGGAGATTATAAATAATACCAACTCATTTGTATAATGTTAAAATTTCAAAAAATCAACTACAACTTTTTTTCTTAGTGCAGTGGCATAGCAACCAGGAAGGCAAGAGTGATATTGATGCCCATCTTACAGGGATGAGATTGGCAAAAAAGCAAAAAGACTGAAATCATACGCGAGCAAAAAATCTGTACCATAATTTATACGCGAAAGAAGTAAAACATCAAAACATGCAACATGATGAAAATATTACACGATAATAATTAATAACTTAATTATTTATAATTCAGTACATATAAATAAGAAAAATAATATTAAATTATTATTAAATCATTCACATTAAAAGTTAAGAAACAAGTTTAACACATCATCAGGGGCATCTTCAAACACCAAAATTAGACATTAAAACATATTTACCACCTGTACATTATTGAGATGCAATATACACCCAACAGAAGTCCGAGAAGAATTATATTTAATAGCCTTTTGATAAAAGTTAGCTCAAAAAATAAATAAAAATAAGGACAAATAATTTCTTTTGCTTCATGCAATTGTGTAAAGCGTATTAGCTCTTTATAAATTATAATAATGTATCATATACTAAATTCTGTTTTATTTCTTTTATTTTTTTAAGTTTTTGCAAAAGTAACAGCACAATGATTTTGCACCTTATAAAGTGAGAGGGGTTGAAAAATTATACAGTTACGACAGATTCATTTAGCATTATTGTTAATTAAAACCCTTTGAAACATTTCCTTAATTGTTAAAGAAGTGTTTTTCTTTCGTTTTTTCATTTGTGTGGCTTTTGTTGGTAACAGATCTCCATTAACACGCTTCGCCCCTTGTTTTGGAGGGCTTTGACAGATTTTTCTTCAATAAAGGATGTGTTTGCATCCTCTGCAAGTTTATTTTCAATAAAGGCTAAAGTTTTTGCACAGCCTTCATTGGTATCTGTCTGCCCAGTGGCAGAATACTTTTCAATAGTCTGCAACGGAGGTTGGGTCTCTTAAAAATAGTCTGCAGAATAGTGCGCGACTATAAATATTTTGCTTTCTTTTTTTGAAATATTTATATCAACCTACAACTATTAAAATACGACAAACATAAATTAAAAACCATATAGCATCTTTATTATTTGTATAATATAATTGTATAAATTAATAAACAAAAGCATATGAAGATTAATCTTTTCTTTGGGCAGATAATTAACAATAATGAAGCATCAAGTTGTTTCAGAAGTAATATTAATCGTACCATACAAATACCTATGCAGAAAATTATATTTAGGTACTTTTCCGTTTTAAACACAGCACTTGGTGTCTTTCTGTTTTGGGGAAATTTTCAAAACAATACATCACTAGTTCATATATATGAAATATTCTTCAATATGTTAGATGTTATTTAAAAATTTTTGCCTCCTGTTTATTGTAAAAAAAAAATTAAGTATGCCAAAAAATGTCTTTCTTGTATGTTTTTAATTTAAAATGCAATAAATTGATAAATTGTTCTGCAATTATACATATATAAGATTTCATAGTATCATTGTTTATTATTTAAAACAAGGAAGAACAGAGCTGTCTTCCTCTAAAATTCTTGATACAACTTTTGATTTTATGGAATTTTGCATTTGCACATATGTAGATACATTTTGAAAGTGTGTATAATAATGAATTCCATATTTCTTAACTAATGCTTAGAGCGTTTAAAATTGGGGCAATCTTGGCTTGAACTCTGTTCTTCGTCATTATCAATTTCAGAATTTGTTCTTTTTTCGCTCCCTTTTTTTTAAAATGATTGACTTGCAGCCGTAGAGATCGATTGAAACTTCGGAGGTTTATTTTCAGGCTGGCGTAAATAATGTTGCTTTAAGTTTTTTCGTAATCATGTAGCATCGTAATCAAAGCAACGAATTTTATCTATATACGCAGCCATCTCAAAGTAAAAACCATGTGTTATTTCCAGAAACCAAAGGTTCTGTGCCAGAAACGTATCGGAATGAAACGCGTAGAAAACATGAGCCGTGACCAATACTGATATGAGGCAGTTAGCGTACTTCAAGGTCAAATCGCGGTCAGCTAGGGAAGCCCATTCAGCATAGGGAAAAAAGAGGAGGGGGCAAAGATTGCGCGAGGGCGAGAGGATTGCATATTTTAGCAATGTGAGTTTTATAATAATTGCTAAGTTCTTTAGAAAGAGTGATTAATAATTTTGATATTTTTCATGATGGGATTTATTTTATGAGCACATGATAAACTTTATTACAAAATAGTCTGCAGACACTGCCCAAAATCTGCGACGTACGACACAGCGTCGCGGTGTTTCTGCCACTGGGTCTGTCTGTTTAATTCCTGGCATAGTTGTCGGGACTACATTATCCCTAGAATGCCTAGGTAAATCATCTGTTTTATTTTTTATTTTGAGAAGATTTTTTTATGTCTTATTCTCTGCGTTTTTGCTGCATTTGCCTCTTTTGACAGAAGTTTCTTTTTTTTATGTAGTTTATTTATTTGTTTTTGTTCAGTTGTTTTATTTCTTCCTCTTGGTATGCCCTACAAGATGACCTTAAGTTTTCAACTAATCTGTTTCAACATGTTCATGCAAAAAAATCTTTTTTTTTCTTTTTGCAAAATATGCCACAGAGGTTTTGTTTTCTGCAAAAAGGTGGTACTGAATACTTTGAATGGCACTGAATGTTGGAATGTTCATCCTTGTAGAGCTTGCAGATATAATGTTGATTCGTCAGTAGAAGATGAATCAGCTAGTTTCCTAGCCGGTGGAGTTAAGCCGCACTATTCAGCATATTTTCCCAGAATTTTCTTTCAAAAACGTAAGATTGGAAAGTTTCTTTTCTTTGTGTAAAAGCGGAATTTTCGGAAGAAAAAGCAAATTTTTGCAGGGTAAAAAAATCGGAAATCCAGGAGGGGAAAAAAAGGAAGAAAAAAACCAATAAAAACCGGAATTTTGAGAGAAAAAAAGTTTTTTTTAAAAAAAGGAATTTCTCCAAAATAACAAAAAAAGCGGAAATCAGCGAAAAAGCGGAAGAATCTCATCCCTGATCTTAGGGGGCACCATGGAGAAAAAACATTACCATGGCTTGGGTGCTATTTACCTTGGTAAACCATTGATGACGACTAGGGGCGATATAGTATCATCATGTAATGTTCAAAAATCAGAAGGATATAATACTTCTCCCAATATTGGGAATCTTTCCTGTGAGTGAAAGAACCTACCCAATAATAAATATCTTACGTTTATACTTATCATAAGACATTCGAAACAAACTTCATTACAAGAGAAATCATTTGCTCTTTTTGATGATGTATTTATTTTTCGTACAATTATCCAAAATCATACTATTGATAAATTAGTACGAAAAATCACCTAAAACACAAAATATTGAATAAAAAAAATTCCTAGATAAAATTAGAAAACACTAGCCATCAAGGCTCAGCAAAAAGACAAATTTTTGTTTGGAAGCATTTATTGGCAAAATTGGATAAATTATCCATATGAAATTCCAGTTTCACACAAGACCCAAAATTACTCATATTCACCTCGGGTCATTTCGGAAACACTAGGAATTCATACTAGGAGCCAGACTTCTCTCAAAGTATGAAAGATGGAAATAGAGAAGAAGTATCCAGACATTTGTGGGTGAAGTTTACTGGGCTAAGAGCCAGTTGCATGCGATTTTCATTCGGCCTCTCCCTTGTTTTTTACCCCTTGATGAGCAGTTAAATCCCTCTTTTTGTTTCCGTACCTTTAATCACCTGGCACAATTCGAGCAACCCATTTTTCCCTCATTTTTCATTCAGACAACAGAAATTTCTTCGTACCAAGACCCAAAGTAACATTCTCTTCTTTTTGGTGTTTGACTGGGTGCCTGACTGGGAAAACACTGCACAGTGTTCTTTTTCTCTTTAAGTTAACTTACATCATTGGATTGCTGTGCAAACATATTAAAAGATATGTATGCTAAAAAATAAAAGCAGAAGTAAAAATTATTATGTCCAAAGAAAGCAATATTTATAATAAATTTAACAGTGGCAAAAACGTGTGAATAAAGAATTTGGTGAAACAAATTGGTTGAATTTAATTACAATAGAAAACATAGTTACACTGCTTAAAATTAATTTTCATATGTTTATTAAAAATTGTTAGAAAAATGACAATTAAATTGATATCACTGAAAAGATAATTTTATAAAAAGGTATATAAATCACTTGTGAACAAATAATTGATTCAGAAGTTATAGGTGAAATACTGAGCACAAACTCTGAAGTTCGGCTCAATTTTATCAATGAATTATACATCTTGAGAATTAATTTTAAAAGTCAAGAATAGCAGAATTAACCTATAAATAGACCCCAGAATGACAAGTGCAAATTTCATGCCCCTACTCTACACCATTTAGGAGTTCTTGTGACAAATACATCTATCTTCCGTTTTATATTATTAGACCTTCAGTAAAAAAAAAGTTACATGAACACTATAGTTCAAAAAAATGAAACGAGCTTAGATGGGTGAAATTTAATATTTTGTCTCTCACCAAAATTGTAGACCTGCATCAAATCCATCAAGACTTTCTTCTGTCTGCATATATGTGAACAATTAAAAAAAAGCAACAAGTATGAGGAACGAAATCTGCCATGTAGTCTGTATGTAAAAATTATAGATGCGAGTCCAATTTAGCCCATCATATTCCATTCATGTACATGGACATCACAGCCACTTTCTTACACCGAAGTATATAACTTTGAGGGAAGATCATTCCTCATTCTTTTAGACGCAGAAACATTTCTTGTTGCTCTTCATCAGGTATTGAATATTTTTGTATTCTCCTTTTTTTCTTGAGGTTATGTCTATACTCTGAACTACCCATGCCTTGGGAACTAGAATTACTTTGTTGCAAGCTAACTTTTTGCTTTTTGCCACTTCTACCCTGTTGTTGTGCACTACCCAAATTTCGTTTTTTACCATTTCTTATTGGTAGGGTATTACTATTTAAATTTGTATGTTCTACCTCGTTACTTAAAGGAGTAGAGGGACCATCTATATCCTCCATTTCATCTTCTTTTATTATACTAATATCCAGTTGTTGAAATGGTATATCATTTAAGAAAGTAGGAGCTTTTCTAACTCTTTCATATAATACATTAAGTATTTTAAATGACGGTTTATTTTTGATAAGACTGTCTAAGTAATCTGTTCTGTTTCCTGACTTATCAAAACACAGATCATGCAGTTTTTCAAAGATAGGACAAATATTCATTCCTACTCCACGTAATATCCTAGATAAATCTTTCGGAGTAAAAAGTTCTTCCTCAGCTAAGAAATGATCTAAATAACTCTCTTTACTAAAACATGATTTATGAAAATTCCTTAAAATAGAAGTGGCGTTATTTCCTGCCATAGATAATATATTGGATAAATCATCCGATCTAAAACCTGCATTATAGAAATCATCTAAAAGCTGTGTTTTGTTTCCTGTCTCATCAAAACAAACATCATGAAAATCTTTTAAAACAGGACAAATATTAGCTCTTGTTCCATGCAATATATCGGATAAATTACTCAGCATAAAACCTTCTTTCTCATTTAAGAAATGATTTAAATATTTTTTTGTTTCTCCTGTAAAACAAAAATCATGAAATTCCTTTAAACTATCTGCTGCTGCACTCAATATATTACACAAATCAGCCGGTCTAAAACCTGCATTATAGAAATCATCTAAAAGTCCTGTTCTTTCTCCTTCGTCATCAAAACAAACACTGTGCAATCTCTTTAAAATAGAGGAAGCACGAGTTCCTGTTCCACATAATATGCAGGATAAGTTACTTGGCTCAAAATCTGCATTATAGAAATCATCTAAAAGTTTTGTTCTTTTTCCTTTGTTGTTAAAGCAAACACTATGCAATTTTTCAAAAGCATCTTTAACATTAGCTCCTGCCCCATTTAAAATACTGGATAAGTTATGCATCGTAAAACTTTTTTCCTCATTTTTTTTCTTGATAAAGTGCTTTAAATGCTGTTTTTTCTTTCCTTCTGCATCAAACCAAAGGTCGTACAAGTCTTTAAAAGCTTTTGCAGCATTAGCTGCTGCTCCATGCAAAATACTGGATATACTAGTTAGGTTTATTCCTTCCTTCTCTAGAGTTTTTAAACATTGTGTCTTTTCTCCTTCTGCATCAAACCAAAGGTCGTACAAGTCTTTAAAAGCTTTTGCAGCATTAGCTCCTGCTCTACCCAAAATGCTGGACATATGAGATAGATTTACTCCTTCATCTTCTAGAGTTTTTAAATATTGTGTTTTATTTCCTTTCACATCAAACCACAGATCATATAAATCTTTAAAAGCTTTAGGAGATTTAATTCCTGCTCCACTCAAAATACTGGACATATTAGGTAGATTTACTCCTTCCTTTTTTAGAGTTTCTAAATATTGTGTTTTACTTCCTTTTGCATCAAACCACAGATCATATAAGTCTTTAAAAGCTTTTGCAGCATTATTTCCTGCTCCATTCAAAATGCTGGACATATTAGGTAGATTTACTCCTTCC
>BGPR01000388.1:601475-618137 GCA_013235015.1 Araneus ventricosus | reverse complement strand
ATTTACTTTTAGCCTTTTATAATTGATAAGATAGCTTTTTTCTCAAAAATTTCAAAAATCCTTGCTTTTTTAAGCAAAATTTTAAATATGCACTCTTTTTTATTAAATATTACACAGAAAAGCAAAAAGTATGCAACATTATCATTAGCAGCATGTGGTAATTCTCTTCCAGTGAAAATATATATGTGCTAAAACAGTCCGTACAAACATGGTGGCAAAAAAATCTAATCTCTCTCTATATATACGTTGCAAACAGTATGCAACTTTAATCATTCTCCGAGAGCAGTGTGCAAGAGAACTTTTCTGATGTATAATTAGTTATCTGGTCTTTATTCTGTAATTTTTATTTTTACACATAGTAAATAGTGCACACAATTAGTATCACAAAAAAAAGACTCTGGCTCCCTAAGCCTATCGGCGGCATTCTAGCCGATCTTCGCTGAAATCTTTCATCCAGGGATTCCCTTGCACGCTGCTCTCTTCTACGCAAATTTTATTCAAAACTTCGCAAAAAGTTAATTTTAAATAAATAAATTCAAAAAAGAGTAACGACTTCTCCTGTAATGCGTAAGCGATTAGCTCGGTTAGCGAAATTCTTGGCGTCAGGGTTGAGATTGGTAAACAAACTGATCGTTGCCAACCGGGAGAAAGAAATAAAGGTCATTTTTTTGCGCCACGCATAAGCGTTTTATATAATATAGATATCCGAAATTAAAATTTTCAAAACATTGTCTTGCAACGACTATGCCTGCTGAGATTTGAGCCCGTGTCAGCAGGGCTCATAACACGACGTTCTACCGACCAAGCCACGAATGCACGTGAATTGTCCTGCATATTTAAATGACATCTATAGTTTGCTCAAAATTTAAAAGCAATTAATTCAACTGACAAGAAGTTACTAAAAGATTACATTTTGTTAATATAGTGTAGCACTCCACTCATGTTCACTCACAGAGAGGCGCAAGCGAGTGACGTATCTTATCACTCCGCCATTCAACCAATCGCGTAAGGCGAACTCGCTGACGTATTTCCTGTCTCGGAGAGCACGGTGGAAACTAACCAGAGTCCCTCCCAGCGACAAGGCGCGATGTTGATCGTTGAAGAATAAAAGATATATTTTTTATATAATTTAATCGAGTGATCCTTCTAAAACCTTCTGATGGATTCTTATTAATACATTTATTTATGGATAAGACAATCGATCCTCGACATTGGTGACCTTATATCACGCATTTTCTTCGACTTTCGATTTCGCAATATCAAAACGAAGCAACAGCTATTCTTCTTCAACATGACGACTCCTGAAACGGCAGCTGTAGTGATTCCGCCATTTATACAGCCAGATCCGGCACTATGGTTTCACATGCTTGAATCAACGTTTGAACTGGCTTCTCCGAAACCTATCACTGAGAGCAAGACGAAATATAATTATGTCGTAGCTCACCTTCCACCAGAAATTGCTACAGTGGTACGCGACGTAATTATTCAACCGGATTCCTCTGATCCGTACGCCGATCTGAAGATCAAAATAATCGATCGATGCTCAGAATCGAAAACACAGGAAATACGGCGTCTGTTGGCCGGTGAAAGCCTAGGGGACCGGAAGCCGAGCGAATTACTTCGCGTTATGAAAAGGCGAGCCGAAAACTATAATATAGATGATTCTTTACTGCTGGAATTGTTCAATCAAGCGATGCCTGTTCCAGTCCAAACAATTTTGGCGTCGATTTCTCCAATCACTTCGGACAAGGCAGCTGAGGTAGCAGAATTGAGATAGATGAAATATCACCTACTGTCATTGATTTTAAAGAATTTGCTTCTGCTCAATCGGCTGACGAGGAACTACAACAACTTTTAAGTTCCAACAATTCCTCTTTAAAAATTGAAAAACAACATTTCCCTCTTGAGGACATCCATTTGTATTGTGACATGTCTCAAAAACAGCCCCGACCTTTTGTTCCTAAAAACATGCGAGAACTAATTTTCAAAACTCTCCATTTTTTCTCTCACCCAGGTATTTCAGCCTCCATCGATTTAATCGCTAAGCGATTCGTATGGCCAGGCATGCGTAAAGATATAAAATCTATGGTTCGCAGCTGTGTTAAATGCCAACGAGCTAAAGTGACGAGGCATACAAAATCTCCCATTGGCACATTTGCCCTACCAGATGCCCGCTTTGCCCACATACACATTGACTTTATAGGTCCTCTCCCTCCTTCTGACGGCAATCAATTCTGTATGACTATCATTGATAGATTTACTAGATGGCCAGAGGTGATTCCAACGCCTGATATGACTGCGGAAACAACCGCTCGTGCCTTGATGCATGGTTGGATTTCCAGGTTCGGATGTCCAGCTACAATAACAACTGACCGAGGTACAAACTTCCAATCTAATCTTTTCAGAGAACTAACACGCATGTTAGGCTGCAACAAGATTCGCAGTACTTCATATCATCCGCAAGCAAATGGGATTATTGAACGTCTTCATAGGCATCTTAAAAGTGCTCTCAAGGCACATAACCACATAAAATGGACCGAAATGCTTCCAATAGTACTATTAGGTTTGCGCTCAGCTCTTAAGGAGGATATTAACGCCACCTGTGCACAACTTGTTTACGGCACTACCTTACGATTACCTTCCGATCTTGTGACCAGTGGTTCTATCAACCAAACCATCAACCCTACTTATGTGACCAGTTTAATACAAACAATGAGGTCTTTAAATCCTGTTTCTCCTGCCCTACACGGCATCCCAAAAATTTATATCAACCCCTCATTAAAAACTTGTTCACATATATTCTTAAGATCCGACAAGGTTAATCCTCCATTGACACCACCTTATACAGGACCCCACTTGGTTATTACCAGAAACGATAAAAACTTCATTATCGACTTAAATGGGAAGCAAAGTACAGTATCCATTGATCGCGTTAAACCTGCTTATCTAATTGCAGACGATACTGATCATTCCGATCAAACCCAATCTCAACCAATTATTGAGCAGCCTACACCTGCTCCACCAAATCCTATTAAACCGTCCACCACTAGATGCGGCCGCAAGGTCAGATTTCCCAAGCATCTAGTTACAGAATATATTGTATAATCTTGTATTATTTTAGAATGTTTTGCTTTTGCATATATAATTATTCTCTATACTTTTACATATATCATAATTTTTGAAATTTTGCATATCCTGCCATTATCTATATGTTGTATATATGTCAATTCCGCATTGTATATAAATATTTTTCATTTATCACCTTGGCATTGTATTATAGTTTGTATATATGTAATCGTGACTTTGTCACTGGGGGCATACTCTGTAGCACTCCACTCATGTTCACTCACAGAGAGGCGCAAGCGAGTGACGTATCTTATCACTCCGCCATTCAACCAATCGCGTAAGGCGAACTCGCTGACGTATTTCCTGTCTCGGAGAGCACGGTGGAAACTAACCAGAGTCCCTCCCAGCGACAAGGCGCGATGTTGATCGTTGAAGAATAAAAGATATATTTTTTATATAATTTAATCGAGTGATCCTTCTAAAACCTTCTGATGGATTCTTATTAATACATTTATTTATGGATAAGACAATCGATCCTCGACAATAGTTAATAACAGATTTCAACAGCAGTGGATCTTTGATAACTGCAAAGAATTGTTTTATATTCCTTGATGATGATTAAAAGATTTTTTATTGTATGGAACTCATTAGAATTGGGCGAGTTTATATTTAATTAGATAGAAATCTGAGTTGAAATTTCATTATTGAGCGCTTCAGCAAATATACAGTTGCCAACAAATTAAATGATATTCATGGGAAATCTTAACCAGATAATAGAAATGAAAAGCTTCTCAAAATACTGAAGGTTCGAGCAAAGTTTCGTTAAATTCACTAACGACATTTTAAATAATTAACATAAATGTTAATTGAAAAATAATTAGTAATTAATTATTAAAATGATCAATATAATTATCTAATGAAAATTATAATTTTATGAATTATGATTCATAATTATATTAAAATAAAAGTTCAATAATAAAGATTATTACAGTAATTATCGGCGATAAATCCATTTCCGTTCCGGAACGAATCCGTGAATCCGACTCCACCAAAGGAACGAATCTGACACATCAATACTACAAAGAAGAGATCGCAAACCCGATGTCAACTTTTTGGTGTCCAATCAAATGCCTGTTCTCTCCTTGCATTTGGTTTATTGTTTGGAGGGTTGTGATTGGTTAGAGGATTTGTATTTGTTTACGTCGTAGATGTGAGGTATTAATTTAATTTAATTTTGGACGAAATACTTAGATTTAAATATTTTTATTCATTTTTAGATGTTAATTTTTACTTGTAATGGTAAGATATCTATTAAATACAAACAGATCAGTAGGGGACAATTACAGTAGTTCTATTTTAGAAGTTATTCCAATTATTAAAGGAATAGCAGAAATTTGTTTGAAACATCCTTCACTGTTTTAGTGGATACATTATTTTTTACTTTGTGTTTCATTGTCTGTAAATAATTAATGATTTTCAATTAATGCATGGACAAAGTTCTTATGAAAGTGGATAAAAAAAATCTTAAAAGAATTCAGCTGCTAAATATTTACTATTTGGCAATTTTCTGTTTTTTTAATTTAATTTTTTAAGAATTTAAAATTCTTTTAATCTGATGGAACAAAAATAACAATGCAGTATTATATTTTTTTTGCATTACATGGCAGTATTTCATTTTAATGTACATCATTAAGAAAATATTAAAAATAATTTTTTGCAAAGTTGTTTTTTCTTAAGCCCTAATCCATTCATATCCTAGTTATCGTCTTCCATTCATTTTATATCTTTTCACCCATTTCCTCATTCAATACATCAAGGTTTTCAAGAAAATACTAAATGAAAGTCCAAAGAAATGTATTTTTAAGCTCAGGGTACAACTCATTTCTTCAAAATTTCGTATCATTTTCCCACTGTCATTGTATAATTAGGATCCTGCAATTTTCTAAAAATTTCTGATTGATGTCTAACCCGGTTTTTTTTTTTATCGATTTCATTTTATTCTCAAATTTGTGATTCTTCATTAAACATCAGATACCTATCTGAACCAGTGACTACCTACTTTGATCTTCCTTGCTAATAAATGTGGAAAAATAACTTAAATATTAAAAGCTATCACCATTTTTATTCAAAGCTTTTAAACTTTATCTGCAAGGGTGGTAAGAGGTATTGTTTTGGTTCCATAAGTTCTGCAGAGTCACATTCTTTGATCCCAAATTTTCTTAGAGGCAATTCTTTCCTTATCCAGTGTTGATCTACTATCCCACTTATTTAGGAAACAAGACATTTTTGTATAGCCACCTTGCTGGCTTACATACCAACAAATTTGCCATTTAAATTCTTATTTTATTTTAAAGAGGAGAAAATTGAGGTTTTTGTATAATTCTTTCAAAATTACTGCAGAATGGCACCTTTTAAGTTTCTCTTGTTAGAATCTAGTCTTCACTGAGATAGGTCATGATCAGGAATATTACTTAAGTGATTCTTCTTGAGGAAAATACCTGGTAAATTCTTTCAATTTCTGTGCCAAGAAATGTTGTTCCTGCAGCAAGTAAATTTTTATTTTTTAAGTTGTGAACATAAAACTTGGGCACTTCCTTCTGAAAGATTTAAATTGGGAACTAAATTGCTTAACTCACTTTGTGTTAATTGTTTTTGAACTTGCACACAACTATACAATTTTTTTTTATAATTTAATTGCTTTTAGCGTAATACTGTATTTAATGTTTATCATTTTCCTTTCACTCATAAATTAATTTTAATTTCAAATAACAATGCTTTTTATTCGATAATATCTCATTAACTTTTATTAAATATCCTTCACTTTGGATTTGTGAAAAATCCGTGGATGATGGAAAAAACAAAAATGCCATTTTTGTGATCAGCTTGTCTGATTTACTAAAAATCAACTAACATTCTGCAAACCCCAGATTCATGTTGGTCTGTGTTATTAATAAAAATTAGATGACTAAACATAAAGAAAACTTCTATTTGTATTTAAAATTATCTCCACAATATGTATGTGTAGAATACTTTTCCATTACTAATTGTGAATCGGAAGATCAACTAAAGATTTTCTTGGCCTGTGTTTTTATCGTTTCTTAAATTAGTTCCTATACACGGATGTATAAAATTGCTTTATAAAATTTAAATTTGGTTATATTTTAAGTGAAGTTTTTGTAGTTTAATAATTCTTAACTCTCAAGTTAGATTTCTACTAGTCACTAATTTCCTGTTTAATTTTAAAATGCAAGATTTCCAAGAAAGTTTTTAGCAGAAGTTCTTAAAACATTCTAATTTGGCATTTTTTAAAAACAGAATCACTGGTTCTCTAAATTACTAGCATGACGCTCTGCCCTGAGGCAGAAGTATTGAGGTTGATTTCTACATAAATCTTCCTTTGAACAAAGCATGGTTTTGACTAAAATACATAGAATTCTAGCATTCGGACAAAGTCCTTGGCTGAAAAGTTTTATAGATTTTAATAATAAAGAGAGAATAGTAGCTAATAATGAATTTCAAAAATCAGTTTTAAAAAATTAACTTTTTGGTCGCACTATGATTGATTTGCATCATAAAATCAGAGGCAGTTAATAATTGGAGGATACAGAATATATATATATATATATATTTCCAGTCTTGCACTAGATTGTTTTGGCCTTATCATCAACAATCTCACACTTTTTTAAATAAAAAAAAAAAGAAGTTGGTTTTAGACAAACCTATTTATATCAGATTTTGTATTTTGAAAACTGCAAATGTTTAAACTCTTTATAACTTTAAATCTTATTATGGTTCAAAATGTAAACTTTTGTACACCAATCCTTATTCTTTGTATCTGAATATTCAAACTGAAATTGTTTACAAGACCTAAAAATGAATTTAAAAATATTTTGTATTTAAGTAATTTTGAAAGAGACGGCTTTTGATGATTTTAAACACAAATTTACAAAATAGCATTGTATTATCAGCATACTATGACAAATAAGTTCAAAGTGATGGTATAAATTCAGCATATGGATCATTTTTAATTGTTAAAAATAAAGACAAGTAAATAATGATAATAAATTTATTTTTAGTCTGATATAATAAGTGAAAGAGTAAATACTGAGTCCCAAGAAAAGACTTAACTCCTGAATTGTTAACAACAGACAAAAATTGAGTTGGAAAGAATGAATTAATATTTCAATTGATGGTTACCATCCTGAAAATAAATATAATGCAGTATGTTGATATTTACTGTTATATTTTAGATGTAGCTTTTTCCTTTTAGCTTTGTAAAACAACTGTCCTACAGAACTTTCTAAAGTTAGTTTTGTATAAAAAATAAAAACTTGCTGAAGAAGGTTCTGCAGGTTAGATAGAGTTGTGAAGATCCTGTCTACAGATGCTCTGGTCCCCATGCGTTTACCTTTTCCTCATACCTACCTCTGTACAATTGAGCTCGACTTGGTAAGCTTATAAAATTACTTTTATTTAGGAAAGATTTTTTCCCCCACAGTTCATATGCGAGGTACCTACACATGACTATTTTCTCACTCTGATACAAGTATGCATAATATTTTGCTCTCCTAAAATTTGATATTTGCTAAAATAATTGTCAATACCTTCTTTAATTATTGATATAAAGATATTTTATATAAATTGGATTTTTTCCCCCCCTCAGAGGATTATATGAAAGTGTGTATAGCTCATCTAGACCAAATTTCAGGCATGTCTATGTTACTGTCTTTTGGTGAAATTGAGAAACCCTTTGGCTGGAAAACATATTATTGAGGAAAATCTTCTAATATATATAATCTTTATCTTTTGAACTTCAAAAGAGATACTGGTATCTTAATTTGTTTCATTCTTTTAATTAATGATAACTAACTAAAAGGATCGAAGACATGATTTATAAGATGTTATAATCAAAGTTTCTTATAACTTTTTTTAAAATTTGGTAAGAAAATAGTAATACGTATTTGAGTATTGAAACTATATTTTTTGTAGCCACAGATACTTTTTATGCATGGTAATTTGAAAATTTATTACTGTTATATTTCAAACTATGCTTACATACTATAAAAAGGAAAGATGAAAATTTGTACCTGTTTTTATCATAATTGCAAAACCTAGAAATATTTTCTTTTACTTCTCTTTCCATTTGAACTTTAATAATTTGTATTTAATATTCAGTTAAATCTCTTGCTCATCTATACAATAGGTACATCTACTAAAATTAATATTTTTGTCATTCTAATAATTTCTTTTTTAGAAAATAATGTTTATCATAATACTCTTGATCCTGTGTAATATTCATTCAACTGAGGACCAGCTTGTGAATTGAATCATTTCAAAGAGGAAAGTGGGAGAAATGCCATTGAAAACTGTGGAACCATCTAAATGCAGATTAATTTGATTTTATGACTTTAACCATTCTAGAGATTAATATAAGCTAACTGCTTTTGAGCTCAGCTTGAAGAGTGGAAAAATCTAGGTTGGTGGTTTGGAAGATTAAGGCACGTTCACTTTTCTTGAGAAATATATCTTACACAACTGAATTTATTAAAAACAGGAATAACTAGACTTTAAAACAAGCTTCAGTGAAATAGTAATATTAAATAAAAATTATTTCAGGAACTTCTTGCAATTAATGAACCCTTTCTTCTTACTATAGAAGAAAGGTTAATTATGTTTGAATCTTGCGACTTTATTTTTTTCAATATTCTCAATCAGTTGCACAGAAAATGATGTTAAAAAAATTGCAATAGGCGAATGATCTTCCATGTTTAATACTTCATCTGATGGTCCAGCTTCAGAGTCAGAAATCGGGTATGCTTTTGCTTACTAATCCGCGTTTTCTCCAGCGAATTGGAATAGGACGTGAAGGACCTGGTATTTTTATATCCTTAGGTTCATCATTTTTTATACCCCCTTCATCACTGTCACTTTCAGAAAATGAATACTCTTCTGTATCACCGCTTTCATTCACCTTGATCGAATCTGTGTCAGTAGGAAGTTCTTGAAATAAGGCTAGCGCCTCAGAAACGTCTAGTCCTTTGCGAGGCATTTAGACTTTAAATACAAGCAACAAATATACTTCATGCTATGAAGAAACGTAATTGTTTAAATTAACTATTTAAAAAAACAGAAAATTGAAAAAAAAAATTACAATAGAAAATATATTCAACATCCCCAGAATATGACTGCTAGCTAATATGAAGAGAATGTAACCGTGAAGAAAAAATTTCAACCACCCCATTCCAATAAATCGTACCCAAATATAAACAAACTCCTTATCCACAAAACACAAGTCCAAAAAACCCCATAAATTATCAACCACTTTACAGAGGAAAGATCCGTTTCACTAATGCGTTTCAAGTAGTACAGATTTCCTGCTCTAAATGCTGCAGTGGTATAAATCCGAAACCACCTAAAAAGATGACAAGTATGGAGAACTTTTCTTTAGCAATTTGATTAGGAAAAAATGTATGTTATAAACAGCATACATACAACAAATTTGTGTGTGCATTTTGATTTTTTTTTTGTTGGCTGAAAAAAAATAAATTGAAAGTATTGAGAAAATGCATTAAAAACGACGCATTTTTCTCAATGTAAGAGGGATGTTAAGTATCGTGCTGACATCTACAGGCAATTATTAAAGTTAAAATATTATTTTCATTTAATGACCACCGTGTTTAGAAAATGGTGGTTTCATTGCCATACCACCGCGCGTCAAAGGGTTAATGCCCTCAACCAAGTTAATTTGGGATCTAACTAAATCCAGATATAACTTGAGCCTTTCAAGACCAATCTAAAAAAAATTACACTGATTAGAATTTACTTGGATGTCCCATCAGTCTCGAAAGGGTTAAATCGGTACCTTAAATGGTTGGCAAAACATTCACATTTTAAGTTAATTCCAGAAACTGAATTAAATTAGAAAATCTACATAAAATATACCCAATAGTAATTTACAGAGAGACATATAAAAAGTGTTCAGATGTTAAAACTTTAAATTTGTCCCCAAACCAATATCGGGAGAAAAGTATAAACTGATCACAATGATTGCTCAAATCCTGCAAATGAGCTAATTCCGTAGCTGATTTTTGAAACTGCTGAAGAAATGCAAGAAAGAAAAACTACAGTTTTTTAAAATGCATTTCAGATAACTATTAAGGAAGTAAAAATACATGCTGTATACAGTTCACTTGGATTTATTACTATTTTCTTAGCAGGAGTTCTACACAAAAAATCCAGACATGCCTACTACCTAAATGGTTCAAATATACAAATCTCCAAAATTACTAGTTATTCAAGAATTTTACGTCATATGAAGCTTTAGTTTCTCAATTATTGATTTTCTTTTTAACTTAATGCAAGGAAACAAAATATACCACATTTAATTTCTCCTCACTTTATTCACAATCAAAATGAATTCATTAAATACAGGTTATCTTCATTCGGTCTTGAACAGAGTGAGTTGAAACTAAATATTCAATTGTGCCTGAAAAAGAAACATTGATTTTAGATAAAAGCAAAGAAAAGATTTTATGCTATTAATAAATATTTCTCAAATATATATATATTTCACCTAACAAGCAAGAGCTCCAAGTACTTACATGCATGGATGAAACAGCTATTCAGTTTGTTTAGGAAATTAAGGAAATCATTTACTGGAAATGAATCCTTTCCCATTCTTATTAAAGTAACACTAACCCCAAGTTTTAAGGCAACCTAAAGCCATAGGTTGTAAAATAGTACTAATATTTATGTCAATAAGTAACCTCACTTCATATCAACAGCTAAATGCTTTTTTATGTAGAACATAGTAGGTAGTCTACCAGATAAGATTTTGGAATCTATGGCTGAAATGCATAATCCCCCAGCTTGTGAAAGACTTGACACAAGTCTGTGAGAATTTTTTTTTAGGAAAATACAACACCCATTTAGGGTGGAAGGTAAAAAAATATATACATATAAACATAATAATAAAGCCTTGTTCCAACGGCATGTGGTTCGGTCAAACCTCAAGTAGCTCGAGATCCGTACTTGTGGACTGTGGTCAGTTGAATTCGAACAGTCGAGCCATAGTGCTCGAGTGAACGGATGCACTGACGTTGTCAGACCACTCCCCTCTCCTTTGACCACCATAACACAGGAAACTACAGATGCACTTACAAGCCCATGAGCCACATTGATTCTTTCCGTTCCGACAACCAGGAATAACACAAACCGTGGACGAAACTTGCGGAAAGACAGGCCATTGGAATGCAGATTAATACACGTACATAAAGATAAAACCTGCAAGTTACGAGAAATGAAATCCGCTTGTGTCATTTCAATTATTTATATATTTAAAGAGATTCATGCAAAATCACTAATTAAGATTAAATGCACTAATATTACAGCTTAACATATGATCGTGAGGCTTCATTCTATTTTATAGCTTTTTAATGTAATTTGACAGTATTGAAATGAATACAATCTCGGAAATAAAATTCTTCATCATATAACCAAAAAATGTGTTTGTCTTTTGTAATGACACTGAAAAACCTGAATGAACTTGCAGAACTTATTTTAAACAAACAAACTTTGTTCTTAATACACAAACACTAATGAATAACTCCAGCCCTCAGCCCCAATTCATATGCAACGACACAAACTGGGGAGGCAGTTTTTTCAACATCGCGCTAATAAGATTATTAGCTGCTATGCGAGCAAGGATGAGAATCATCACTGGGTTGAAATTATTTTATGCTCAGTGATACCTTGAATGGCATAATTTGCAAGATATCTAAAAGCATACAACATTTTAAGAACTGGTTAAGATGAATTGACAAGTTCACCCAACTAATTTCAGTAGCAATAAATAAAGAGATACAATTCTTTAACTTTGAACAAAAAAAAAATTTAATCATCCTTTCATAAACAGATTAATACCTGCCTTCAGACCTAATTTCTTAGGCAACTAGTTGTCTTTCATATTAAATTCAGAGAGCTGGGTGGGTCATCACAAGGCAAATATTAACAAATTAAAATATACTGAAGAGTAGAAGGAAACCAACCACAATGAATCGAATGTTTGAGCATAAAAGAATGGGTCTGAACCTCAAGATTTTCATATTTGAAAACAAATTTTGTCCTTGCATAGTTAGGGTCATGGAATAGTTTTCAAAAAAAGTTAAGAATTCCTGATTTAAGTAATGAGAGTCCACCAGACTTTATTCCCAACAAATTATACTATGATCCTTGTGACCTATCAATATATAGCTAAAAAGTAGTGATGTAACAAATAATGATTTGGCCGAATATTCAGTCGAAATTTCAGGCATTGAGTCAAATAAAATATTTCTCATACTTTAAAATGAAAGAATATTGATTTTCTTTTATGTGTTTTAATTATTAAAGCATGATTTTTTTGTTGTTTGATTCTATAGTGATTTGTTAGTTAATTATGGACAATATTGTTGATGCAATCACTGGATGCTGCTGCGTTGACACACAAAAAGTGTATTGTTATCGCTATTGTTTACTTCTGTATTTTTCTTTTTTTGTATTCAATTATCTATATTTTGCATTTTATTGGAAGTTGCAGCATTTTTGCACCATTCTGTCTAATATAAAGTTTAATTAATTTTTAAAATTTTTGATATCTTGTTCAATTATATTTATTGTAATTGTTAATTGAAATTTTTATAATTTGCATATTTAAAACAATTTTTAACACCTTTATGTCTTTTTTGTAATATTTCAAATACTTTAATTCTAATAAGAAACCTTGGGATTTCTTCACAGAAATAAAGTCATTGCAGAACATGACAATGTTAAGTGCAGAAGAAACTTCAATGGATATATTAAAATGAGAAGTAACTTCCTATTCAGCCAGACTGAGTGCCCACTTAATTCGTGGAAAATATTCCACGACTTACAAATTTAGCACAAAAATATCTTTCTGCTCGTAGGAGCTACAGTTGGTGAAATATACAGAGGAAACCAAATGGAACAGTCTTCCTCCTGAAAACACTGAAAAATTAGTTCTTGCATTATAATTTCAGGCTTTGAAAGAATATTGCGGAATTACATTTTGGTGTATTTCTTATCAAACATTCTCCCAACCTTAACCCAATTTTAAGTTGAAGAGTATGTAGGTTTATTTAATACTAGCAGTATGCGCATGGCATTGCCCGTGGAATCGGGACTTTAAAAAAAAAAGCCCACATACAATTACATAAATGAAAGTTTTAAAAACGAAATCAGAACAGAAATATATATATTATTGAGTTGGTCCGCCTTTTTTTCCTCTCGACCGAGTACCGTTAAATCCAAAACAATGTTAAAAAATTACAATGTGATATTTATTACACTGCAAGCAAAGTATGAAAGGCAAAGAAATAAGTTAAGACATGCTTAAAAATGATAATCGAAGTCATCGAGTAAATAAATCAACTCCTCGCAGAATGCGAAAGCAATGACGTCACCCTGGCCCGTCAGCCAATGAAACTGCCTGCAACGTTCTGGAGAGCTGTCGCGGGCGGAAGCTTCGCTAGAGGAAAAATATCGTTTAACTACCAGGAAAAAAATTAAAACGGGAAAAGATATTTTAACCATTCTTGTTTTAAATCCGACAGAACCGTTGCAGTTATAAGCCGAAAAATTTTCAAAATGATATCTTTATTAGAACATTAGATGCAAGAGTTTTAAGGATTCCAGAAAATTTTATTTTTGAAAAGTGACTTTTTTAAAAAAATCCTCAAAATTCAGTAAATTACGTTAGAAATTCGAAACTAACTTCATTAGAATGGAAATCGCGTGCTCTTTCTAATGGTTTATCTATTTTTTTCGTACAATTATTCAAACCATTCTATTGAGAAATTAGTGCGAAAAATCAACCAAAACATTAAATAAAAAATTTTCTACATTAAATTTTAAAATTTCGGCTTCGAGGTGCATTGAGTCACCATTACGACTACCTGTGTGCCAAATTTCATAGCTGTAAGTGCGATAGATTCGTCTGGACATCGCACGCACACACAAACATTACCTTTTATAAGTATAGATGGTTACATATCACTTAAAAGCCTGAAATTATAATGTGAGAACAATAATTTTTCAGCATTTTCAGGAGGAAGTCTTTTCCAATTGGTTTCCTTAACATATAATACCAACTAGGGATGCAACAAATACTCAGTAGGCCTATTCGGCCATTTCCCAAATTACTCAGGCTGAATGCTACACAGATATTCAGCAGAATTAATTCAGGATGTCTTTGTGTATGATAAATGTCTATAAAAATTGTTTTAAATATATATAATAAAGAATATTTAGAATTACATTCTGGTACACCTATAATATAAAACAGAAAATACATGTGTCTGTCAGTCACAAGAACTCCTCCTAAAGGGTGAACGGTAGTCTTGTGACATTTGCACACAGCATTCTAGAGCACATTTCTAGGTAAATGGTGCTCTTTTCAACTTTCAGAACTAATTAGTTCTTAAGACTTTTATTTAAATAACGAAAAGGAAGCTATTTTTAAACATTTTTCGCCAATAACTTCTGTAATATTTATCGCACAAAAGTTATTTTTACACCATCTTAAAGAGAAAAAAAATCTCTTTAATGATACTAATTTCACTTCTGTACCATGTTTTTCCAAATTTTAATTAATACTTCAAAAATGCATTTTAAGCACAATTCGTTACAATGCTTTCTATTGTTAATATTAAATTTAACCTATTTATTGCTTCATCAAATCCTTCATTCACGTGTTTCATTAACAGAGGCAAAAACACACATGCTGCGCGATAAAGAAAACAGCTTTATTTTGGACACTAACTCCAAGTCAATGTACTTCTGTTTTTATTTTGAAGCATATACAACTTTTACTGTGCACGTGCAATAATCCAATGATGTTAGTTTGATTACAATGCAATGGTTTCGCATTTAATTTTAATAAATTTTAAATGTTCCAAATTAATTTGTAAGATAATTGAATGTTTTTGAGTCCTGAACAAAGGAAAACGTGGCGACGAAAAATTGTTTTATTTAGTTTATAGAAGAAAAGACCTAACCAGTTAGCGAGTTTCCTTAAACTTCTAAAATTACCTTTTTTAATAAATGCCCAAAAGAAAGACATTTAATTTTGCAAGTCTCGCCACAATGCATTAAAGGCAGTCGCGGTACAAGCAAATTCAAGGGAAAAAACACATTAATCGCATGTAACTTAAAGTGCCGAGAGATGAAAAACGAGACTGATGTTTTATTCAGCTTATAAAATCCAGTATGTTTGCAAGGCAATCCAATGATGTTAAATACTCTCTATTCGATGCTCATTTAGCTTCACAAATGTTTAAATGATCATAAATTGAATATGTAGGTGATTTATGATCAGTCACACAAACATTAAAACTGTTCAATTAAGTTTAAAGTGTTACAAATACTTAGACAAGAAAATATTTTTATCCCGAGCAATGCCGGGTGCATTATCTAGTTTATTATAAAAATAAATCTAATTTTTAACCAATTTTAAATTGCATAGTACGCAAGTGTATTTAATAATGTTGCATATCATTTATAGAAGTCTGTTCTATATGGTTTCATACATATTACCAACTTCAGAAAATAAACGGTCACTATATAATGCTTGCATGCGCTGAAAGATATTTTCTTGCTAAATTTTGCAAACCTTGGAAATTTTTCCGCATATTCTCCCCAATTAAGTGGACACTACATTCTACCTACTGATGATTATTTTTTTTGAAGCAATCCCAAAATAATGGTTTCTTATTATTGGAAATTCAGGTATTTAAAATATTACAAAAGGCATTGACATTTTTTAAATACACAAATAAAAAAAATCAATTTTATTTAAACTTAAATTTTTTCATTAAAATTTGCGAAATATTTAATTTATAATCAAAAATGAAATGTTTTTAAAAGTATGATACTTGGCCTGAAATTTGACTGAGTATTCGGCCAAATCACCATTCGTTACATCCCAAAACTAAAAAGGGCCAGACCTTTTCTTTTGCGCAATTATTTGCGAAGTATGGTATTCTTGAAACTATTCCTTCTTTATTTTTAGCAAGTTTTTTAAAATGGCAGGTATGATTATTATGGAGACAAGACTACAACATGTTCTTAAGTCTTACCCCAAAAAGAAATAGGACTCATTTGTATAATAAAATTGTTTCTTAATAAACAAGTAAAACATAACTATTCTTATTGGAAATGAAAGTTAAAATTTTACCCACAAAATTGAAATTACGCCATTCACAGCAGATACAAGTCTTTAAACAAAAGTATTTTGTTTAAAGTGAAATAAAAGCATTGTGCTTGAATAATAGTTAAAGTCAAAATAGGTTTAAAAAAAAGAAAAAATGCTAGGGATCAACTTTATGCCTCATAACAAGAAGGAAATTTTCTACAGACATTTTTCATGGAATTTCATTTTTCAAGTTTACTTCAGCTATTCCAGTAGTCTACAACTTTTTTGTAACCAAGCAAAAAATTAGAAGATATGCATCTTTTCTAAAGTATCAAAAACAAATACAATTTTAATGATGTGCTTTCAGCCTCATAAAGAGGTAACAACTTTTCTTCAGACATATTCAG